>VDFB02146308.1:0-20573 GCA_007258455.2 Sequoia sempervirens | reverse complement strand
TAAGGCCAACAATGGCACAAGTTGTCCAAATGCTTGAACAAATAAAATCAGAAAATTTTACTTTGCAGATTCGCTCTTGAGATTATCATTTTAGAAAACTGAAGAGACAATACAATTTTAATATGTACGTTTACTCAAGCACATGATGAAAACCAATTCAGTGACTGCAACATTTCTATTACAAATTATTAATTTGTATGTATTCTACACAAGCTTATAATAGCCCCCGACAATTATACTCAAAATCATGTTTATTTAACTGCGTGAAAGCTAAATATTTGGAGTAGCCACAATCAAATTAATGTTGATTTAAATGTCTTTTTTAAAAATATATTAAATTATTAAAAAGATAATATATTACATAATTTAAAATTAAAATATAAAATTATAATATTATTATTTAATATATTATATTATATATTAGATGATATATATATATATATATATATAATAGAATGTTAAAATTATATATTTTCTTTGAAAACAAAGGGGTAAAAACTTTATTAGAAATTAGAACAGAGCATTACAATAATCCCCTGAAAACAAGGCGAAAACCCCACAGCATAAAACAACATCATCTATACCCATGTATCCTCCTATCCTCCTCCAAGAATGGGTCCAAATCCAGACGCAGCTCAGGGTTAACTTGACCCCAATCCTCAACCTTCCAACCACTATCATGCTCAGAGAACCATTTGGCCAAACAATTGGTAGCATGATTCCACTCCCTCAAGATGTGAACAAAGGATGCCTCCTCCATCCGAGAACTAACCTGAAGAATCCGTTGAACCACCAAAGCCAACTGCCAATTTATATCAGATATCTTTCACTCATTTAACAGATTAATCAAAATCTGTGAATTAGCTTCACATATAACCTTTCGCCATCCCAAAGCAAGGGCCCTCTCAATAGCATAAAGAATTTCCAAACCTTCCATGAAGTTAAGAGTCTTCACCCCCTCATGTATAGAGAATAGAAAAATCATCAACCCAGCTGAGTCCCTGCCAACCCCACCAATCCCAGCAGGCCCATGATTTCCCCTAGAAGAACCATCTGTATTGATCTTTAAAAATCCATTTGGAGGAGGTAACCACCTTCCAACCTGTTAAACCCTCTTTTTCCCAAGCCTATAGTTCCTGGTACTAACAAAAGAGGAATGAATTTCTTGAAGACCCAATCTGGCCACCAACTCAGCATCACCTCTCTCCAAGGGGAAAACCACATCACATTTAGCTAAAACTGACTCCTGTACCATTCCTAGCATACACATCCACACTTGCCGATCCACCAACTTCTGATCATGAAAAATTTGACGGTTCTACTCTAGCCATATTTGCTAAAGCAGAAAGGTAGGGCCCACAAACCAAACTTCCTGCAAAAAGGAAGCCATAGAAGGAGGTCTTCCCATACTATCCCATAATTCAACCAAAGAGCATGCATGAATACAAGGAAGCTTCCACACCTCCCACCACCAATGCCAAAGCTGCACAACAAAGGGGCACCGGAAGAACAAATGCGAAGAATACTCTTCCGCTCCCCCACACAAAACACAAATTGAAGGTCCTTGAAATCCCTGTTTACGAATGTTATCCCAGGTCAAGCACCTATTCCAAGCCAAAGTCCAAACAAAGCAGTTGCATTTAGGCCACGAGAGTTTATTCCACACCCTTTTCCACCAATGAATCTCTGCCCCAGTCAACTTCTGAGCCAATAACACCTGATAACCAGAAGCAACAGAGTAAACCCCCTTAGGATTATGGGTCCAAGCAAGAATATCCTCTTCCAAAAGAGAACTACAACTCCTATGAAGAATCTTGTGAAGCTCAGTGCTTTCTTTCGCAAGTCCCAAATCTGGCTACTCTGCGGGATCCTTCCAATGAGCCACCTCCAACTGACCAAAAGAAGAAATAGACTTGAAGCCACTCACCCTAGCCTAGCCAGCCTCAAGAAATCTTTGACACAAAGGAAGTAGGTTGGGAAACTGAGAAGTAAGTGGAGGGAATCCATCCCAAGAATCCAACTAGAAGAGAGCATCCATGCCCCGTCTATAAATCCAAAATAAACCTTCCTTGATAAGCTTCGCACCCTTCTGAAAAGTATTCCAAATCATTGAACCTTTCCCATCAAGAGGGTATCGAGGGAGATCCTGCTGTGGAATCCCCGGGAAATACTTATGAGATAATATCCTAGCCCACAGCTGATCCTATTCCACACACCATCTCCAAAATAGCTTAGCAGCCACAACCACTCCGAATAATGAAGACTGTCAAAGACCAAGACCACCAAATTGCTTTGGGCTGCACACAACATCCCACTTGACTAGGCTCCACTTGGAAGATGACAAACTTCCTGCCCATAAGAACTGCCTTTCAAGAGAATCCAACTCCCTTAGAAAACCCACCAGAGCCACCTGAAGCATACATTTGTAGGTAGGGAGAGCCTGCACCACCGACTTGAGAAGCTAAACCCGCCCCGCAAAAGACAACCATCTGTGGGTCCAATGATTAACTTTTGCACGGACCTTATCAATAATATTCTTCCAAGAACCCTTGGGAAGATGGCAAACAGAAATTGGAAAACCAAGATACGTCAAAGGGAGAACCCCTATCTAAAACCTCAAGATATTAGCCTCTCCCTTAATGACAACCCCGTCAAGAATTTGTCGACCCGCCACAAATCCACTTTGCCTCTCCAAAATCAGCACTTTAAGCCACTTCAATCTTTTAGCCAATAACTTTGAAATGATTTTATAAACAACATTGCAAAGAGAGATAGACAAGAACTGAGATAACCTATTAGCCCCTTCACACTTGGGTATGAGAGCAAGGAAGGTGGAATTTAGAGCACAAGCATCTGTTTATTCCTTTGGGACTCAAGGACAACCGCCAAAACATCCAGCTTTATGATATCCCAAATTTTTTGAAAAAATTCAATCAGGAAACCATCAGGACCAGGAGCTTTACCCCTCTTCATCTGAAACACAATCCCTTCCATCTCATCAAGAGATATATCTTTCATCAAGTACTCATTCACCTCCTTGGAGACCAACCGAGGAATACAAGAAAGAAACTGTGCTTCCTCAACCGAGCCCCTCGTGAATCCTCCCTAAATAAAGTAGCAAAATACTGAGATGCCTCAACAAAGATTTCCTAAAATGAGGAAAGACGTTCACCCCTATCATTCACCAGAAAAGGAATGGAATTAACATGCCTCATGTCCTTCATAGAATTGAAGAAGAAGGCAGTGTTTTTATCACCTTCCTGTAACCATTCAACCTGGGCCTTTTGCTTCCAATAGATCTCTTCCCACAATTCAAATTCCTCAACCACTTTCAGAGTCTTAGCCTCCTCCCTTAGAAGATTCTCAAAGGCACCATTCTCACGAATCAAGCACGTAATATTATTCAACTCCTCTTGGGCAGCAGCCTTAGCATGAAAGATATTACCAAAACATCACCAATTCCACCTTTTAAGATGATATTTGACAAACTAAAGAAGCTTGGAGAATGTGTACATTGCTGTATCAAAAGTTGGTCTACCAATCCTCCACCACTCAGCCACATGTTCATGAAGAGTAGTATCCTGTAACCACATAAGTTGTAACTTGAATGAGGGAGAATGAGGCCCACGAGCAGAGATAATACTAAGCTTAATAGGCCAATGATCAGAACCTCTCTAATCAAGAATTTTAGATCTAGTGGACCATAAGTCTCCAACCCAATAACAAGAAACCAAGAATCGATCGAGCCTCTCAGCAACACAACTCTCACCAATTCTCCTATTATTCCAAGTGAAGCGACCATTACTTGGCAGAACATTAATAAGATTTAATTCATAAATGCTATCTTTGAATAATAGAGTAGAAGGCTCTAACCTAGGAATTCCACCCTTTTTCTTAGACAACTCCACAATAGCACCTAGGAGCTAAGGTGCGAACAAAATAAAGATGGGACCATAGAAGTTGTTTACTTAGAAACTCAACAGGAGCATACACATTAGAGAGGAGAATACACTCACCAGTCTAATACCAAGAGGTGACTAGGGACATAGAGGATCTAGAGGACATCCACCAGAGAGGGAAAATCTTTCGAGGGTTCCAAAAGCAAGCCACCCCCCCAGAAGCACCAAGAGCCCCCACACAATGGCATTCACCATATTTCCACAACTTAGGAGCCATGGCCAACATATTATCCACAGATAATTTAGTCTCCTAAAGAAAAAGAACATTCAGAGAATGATTCCTAACCAAATCACGAACAACTTTTTGTCGAGGGCCACTGTTTAAGCCCCTTACATTCCATGAGAGAACAATCATTTTTGGGGGCATGAAAAATGTGAATCTAGAGTCTTGACTGACCCTAAATCCACCAAAGTTTCCCTAGTTAATTTAATCTTCTCCATATCCTTTTTCCTTCCTAGCTTGGAAGTCCTGTCACCAACCCCTTTCTTCAGTTCATTTTGTTGAATACCCAAACGAGAGGAGGCCAAAGAGCTCTTCCCCACATATGTGCCTACTTTCAGGGGCAATGGGGAACCACCTCCACCACTCTTCGAAGCTCTAATAGTAGATTTTTGTTTAGTCTGGACAATCAATTGTTGATCTGTATCCATCTGCCCAACCCCAATCTCCTGCACAACCTGCATGGCCTCCAATGTTGGCCCATCCTGTCCTATACCCAAAGTTCCTTGATACAAGTTTAGCAACCCTAGATTCATTTCCTCCTAGTTGAGATCATCCAACACCTCAAACCTATTAAAAGTTTCATCATCCAACCTCTCAGTCCTAGGTGGAATAAGAGAAGGTTGAGAAGGTTGGGGCACCACAGGCTTAGCCCTAGGGCACCTATGCTGCAAGTGACCATATTCATGACAAAGACGACACCGAAAAGGTAGGGTTTCATAATCTAGTTGTTGCACCCAAGTATATGATCTAGCTCTCACTTCAATAGAATCTGGCAGTGGCTTGCTTAAATCAATTTCTACACAGATATGAGCAAAAGTCATTACCTTTTTAAATTGCATCTATTGTGAAGACCCAATAGGTTTACCGAGCATTGAAGCCACCAAATACAACACGTCATCGCGCCAACACTCAACTGGAAACCATGACAACCGAACCCAAACTAGGATCCGACTCAAATTGCCTCAGTTGGGTTGAAGCCAACATGCCATGGCTTGATAAACAAATCCACTTGGTTATAAAAATAGGGGCCACCCTTGAAGACCTTATTCTAATCTACCATGCAATCAAAAGAGACCATAAAAAAAATTGTTCACAAGGAGCCTAATCTCCATCTCCCCCTCCAACATCCAAGTTCACTGAGCCCAGGATTCCAAAATTTGCAGCGAGACTCTCAAACCCATGAACTTGCAATAAAAAGAGTGCCTTGAATAGTATTCAATATCATCTACAAGCATTTCCATTGGGATAATCAACTTCGGTCGCTCTTTGCATCTTTCCAAACACCCATTAATCTTCGTTATTCAGGAACCACTAACTGATCCTAGATCATTCATCTCCATCTCTGAAGAAAAAAATGTATTATAAAAAACATTCACTCCATGCGTTGAAGGCTTTGAACCAAATGCTAATCAGAAATCCAATTTGGGGCTAGCCCCAAATGTTTCCCCACTCGACATAGCAAAAAACAAGATCCCCAACAGGCATGCAAACCCCTGGGACACTTTTGCAACAAATGGAAAAAGAGAAAAAACCCCAATGGAATGATCGAACCCCTTCCACCCACAACCCACCCAAATGGCAGCAAGAAGGCCTCCAGAAAAGATAAAACCCCACCACCACAGCCCCGATAGCTTAAAAAAAAACCCCCCCACAACGCAGAAGCAAGCAACACACAGAGAACGAGCTAGGGCACGGTCGCCCTAGCTCGGCTTGTAGAGCACGCGAACGCCATCTTCCAGATGTTAAAATTATATATTATACATTATATATGATATATATTATAATATTATAATATTTTATTAAATTAATAATATAATATATTAAAAATACATTATTTATTTGAATTTGTTATTAGATTATTTTATATGTTTGAATTTATTATTTTAATTATATTTTATTTAAGATATGACAAGTAAATAAATGAATAGAGTTGAAAATATAACAAGTAAAATAATTTTGAAGAGTTAATTTTTTTAAAAAAAATTAGCTAAATATTTTTTTATTATAGTCTTTGTGGCAAAAAAACATTAAAATTCATATAGAATAATTAACAATTTCGAATTTTAATTTTGTCATAATTTCTGCATTTCTCAATGTGCAAAGATTAAGGAAGAAGTGGCAAAAAAATGCTTAAGAAAAGCCAAAAAATTTGCAAAATCAAAATATTATGTTCAATTATTTAATAATGAATTTTGAAATGTGAAATATGTTTTGTTATATAATTAGCATGTATACATTGATAATAGATAAAAAAATTCAAATAGAAAAAACACTTGAGCTCTCATTGGTTAAAAAGTGAATATTAATAACTAGTTAAGATTTGGTGGTGCGTAGGAACTAATAAAATACACCAATAACTGTTAATATTTTAAATCAATATTTAATTTATGTTTTGTATTGAATTGTTAAAAAAAAATCTATTGAAGTGTAAATAAATGCTTTCTTTTCAATTTTACTTTTAATTAGTGATTTTAAAAATTAAAAAAATTATAGGTATATATTTTTATTTAAAAACATTTTATTTGGATTATGTATTGATTGGTAATATTTATTTAAAGATGAATTAATTGTATTGTTTGTTATTATTTAAATTATGATGTCATTGGTTTTTATTTTATTAATTAAATTATTAACTATATTTTATTTGTATTATATATTGAATTGAATCTTAATATTAAATGTATAGGAAAATGGTTAAAAAATTACATATTTTTCAAAAAATAAAATATAGTATGTAATTTAAAATACAAATTATACAATTCTTATAATATTTATATTATTATTTATTGAATATTTTATAGAATTTAAACTAAAAAAATGATTAAAAATTAATTTTTTTAATATAAATATATCTAATATAAATTTTGAGTTAGTATATTTATTAAAAAAAATGTTTCATTACATTTTTTTTCTATATAATAAAATAATTTTTTATATGTTAAAGAATTATTTTATTTTACTTCAAAATTAATTTATTTGTATTTACTAAATATTATTTTATTTTATTTTTAAAAAAATTATTTAATAATATATATTTTATTAATACACCATTAAAATCTCTAATAAAAAATATTAAAGAATATATATATATTTTTAATATATTAAAAAAATTGTTTTATATTATTAATATTTTATAAATAATTTTATAAATATTTTTTAAATATATTAAACAAAATATATAAAAATTCTTTTTACTGCTAGAAATCATGTAATGTGGGCTCGAATTATATGCTGCACGGATTTACGGAAGGCGGGCTATTGGATGGGTCCCATCGTTCTGACCGCTGACAGACTGTTAGAAGCAGGCAGGGCATGACAGGCCATCCGATGGGTTTTGTATGCTGCATAGCCTGCTCCTTCCAATAGTGCATGCACACGTGGAGTATACGACAACAGATCAACCCCGTTTTGTTCATGTACTTGGCAAGTCGCTTTCTCACGACTTTTGTCATAGCTGGAAAATTTAGTTATGTTGTAATGAGATGAAACGGATTGGGCTGGGCTTAACCGGCACACTCTAAGGGTACACTTAGGTGGCCGGGCCCACAATAATTTTTTAAACCTGTGACTTTTTCATTTTTACCGACGCCGTTTCTGTTCGCTTACTGAAGCTGTTTCCGTTCGCGGATACACTCTATAATGATCAACCCTCTTTTTGGTAAACTTTTTGGGAGCATGATAGAAAAGCGGATCAATGATTGGGCGGAAAAGGAGGGAAAGCGCGCAAAAGGGCAGGCGGGCTTTAGGCCAAAACATTCTACTATTGATCATTGCATGACTCTTAGACACTTGATCGAGAAGGCCTGGGATAAACAAGGAGAGGAGGTTTTTTGCTGCTTTGTTGACTTTAGGAAAGCTTTTGATATGGTTCCTAGGAGCAAATTATGGAGTAGGATGGAAGAATTGGAAATTCCAATACACTATAGAGCTGCTGTCCATAGGCTGTATGAGCAGGTTTGGGCCAAAATTTGAACCAAACAAGGATTTTCAGAATGTTTTGGAAGTGATATCGGGGTCAAGCAGGGATGCCCTTTATCCCCTACATTATTTGGGATATACATTGACAAATTAGAGGAGTGGATCGATAAGTTTGGAGGGGGTGGGGTCTACTTGACCAATTGTGTTATAAAGTTGCTTTTATATGTGGATGACCTTGTCTTAATGGCAAAAATAGCACAAGATTTGAAGGAACACTTAAAAGCGCTAGAGCTCTTTTGTCATCAGGTGGGGATGCAAGTGAACACTACCAAAACTAAGGTCATGATCTTTACCTTGAAGAGAAAGAAGGTTCATAGGGAATTTGTTTTTGAAGGCAGCCCCTTGTAGGTGGTCAATGAATATAAGTATCTTGGCCTTGATTTCCACAACAAACTCAGCTGGGAAACGTGCAGAGCAAAGAGGATACAAGGGGGATGGAAAGCTTTACACTCATTGCAAAATAGATGTAGAACGACCGAATTATGGGACTGGAAGACAAAAAAAACCCTTTTTGGGATTTTAGTTGTTCTTGTGGTGCTATATGGATGTGAAGTTTGGGGTAGCAACACCTCAACAAAAAAGTGGAGACAGATAGAGAGATTACAAAAACATTTAATCACATAGTCTCAGGATTAAATCTACTGTCCCTTACAAGATTGTTCTAGCTGAGGCTGGGGCTTTCCCTATTGAAGCGTCTGCTATGTTTCAGTTGCTAAGCTATCTAAGAAGACTAGATAACATGGAGACTCATCGCTGGCCAAAAATGGCAGCAAATGAAAAATTAGATAGAAGAAAGAGCACGTGGATGAAACAGAATATCAAATGGATGAGCAAGTGGGGTATTAGCATAAGTGAGTGTCCAAATGTCAATAAGGAAATAAAAAGGTATGTGCAAGGAAAATTCAAAGAAAGCATGTGGAAAGGGCCACTTGGGAGGAAGAAGGAATACTATGTCAAACATTTTAACCCTACACATGACCATACACAAAAGACCTACATTGGAATGGAAATAAAATGGAAAGCAAAAATGTTGATAGCTCAGATTAGAACAAGTTCGCACCAGCTTAGATGTGAGACCAGAAGGTGGATGATACCTAAAGAGGAGTGGGCAGACAGAAGGTGTAGATATTGCACTCAAGAAGTGGTTGAGACAGAATGGCACTACATCAGGGAATGTTTAGCTTACAAGGACATTCGGATCAATTATATTGAGACATTAAAAGGGAACAACTTGGGTGATCTGTTTGAAGAAGAGAAGATAATAGGGTTGGCAGATTTTCTGATCAAGATACACAGCAGAAGATCCAAGATGCAGAAAGAAAAAGAAACATAGGTTTTTGCCTTTTTTTGGGGCTCACGTCTCTTCGCTTGCTATCTGTGGGTCCCATAGGCTGTTTGGCCTCGTGGACGTGATTAAAAACATTCATTCATTCATTCATTCTATCTGCTGCCAGAAACAATTATCCATTTCATTTTTTGTAATCCCAAAGAGGACACAATGGAGGATATTATAAAAAGCATAAAGGTAGGCTCAAAATGTATTAGCCCTTTCACTTATCAAACAACCATAAGAATATTAATCTTTGGTTATATTTAATATCCTATGAGATTATTATTTTTAATTTTTGACATTTTAGATTTTTAATAATTATTAATAATTTTAAATTTTAATTTTTAAATAAATTTTTAAATTATAAATTATTCATCATTGATATTTAATAAAATTTTAATATTAAACATTTTTTTGATTTTAATTTTTGAGATAAATATATTAATAATAGATTATTCATATTGATTTAATAAGATTTATTTTAAAGATTTTTAGATGATAATAATCATAATAGATAATCAACAATCAATAATAATTAATAGTAAAAAATTATTTACTACAAATAATAAAATCAATAATAAATTATTAATTAAAAATCAATTATAAAAATCAATTATAAAAATCAATTCTAATTAAAATTATTAAAATAACCAATAGTAAATTATTGATTATTAATTATTTAAAATTAAAAAAATAATTACACATAATAATAAGAACATTAATAATAAATTATAATTCAAAATCAATTTTAAATAATAATTTTAATTAAAATTATAAAAAAATAGTCAATAATAAATTTTTGGTTATTAATTATGTAAAATTAAAATTCATTAAAACAATTTATAATTCGACATTCTAGATTTTGACAATTTATAAATCTAAATGTTATTTGTGTTTTGACTAAAGTTAAATAATATTTTTTTAGTTTTAAGCTCAGAATTAAATGGACATATAATGATATAGTTTAATTACAAACCTTGGTCTTGTCTGATTATTCATATTGATGATTAATAAATTTATTAATTATAAATTATTCATATATTAATGTTTAATAAGATTTATTTTAAATATTATTAGATGATAATAATAATAATAGGTAATCAATAATCAATAATAATTAGTAATAAAAAATAATTATTAATAATAATTAAATTAAAAATTAATAATAAATAACAATAATAAATTATTAATTAAAATTCCTAAAAATAATCAATATTAAGTTTTTGGTTATTAACTATTTAAAATTTAAATTAGTAAAACAATTTATAATTCAATATTCTAGATTTTGACAATTTATCAATCTGAGTGTTGTTTGTGTTTTGTGTTTTGACTAGAGTAGATTAATATTTTTTTAGTTTTCTCCATCAAGGTGAGAATTACATGCACATATAATGAATTAATTATAGTTTAGTTACCAACTTTGGTCTTGTGTGATTATTCATATTGATGTTTAATAAATTTATTAATTATAATTTTTTTATAATTGATATTTAATAAGATTTGACTATTAAGTATTTTTTCAATTTTAATTTTTGAAATAAATTTATTAATAATAGATTATCCATATTGATGTTTAATAAGATTTATTTTAAATATTTTAGATGATGATAATAATAGATAATCAACAATCAATAATAATTAAAAATAATAAAATAATTAATAATAATAAAATTAATAAAAAAATATTAATTAAAATTATTAAAATAATCAATAGTAAATTAAAAAAATAATTGCACATAATAATAACATTAATAATAAAAAAACATTAATTAGTTAAGAACCTTGGTCTTGTCTCATTAGTCATATTGACTGTTGATTATCTATTATTATTATCATTTTAAATCTTTAAAATAAATCTTATTAAACATCAATATGAATAACCTATTATTAATAGATTTATTTCAAAAATTAAAATAAAAAAATACTTAATATTAAAATCTTATTAAATATCAATTAAAAAAAATTTGTAATTAATAAATTTATTTAAGAATTAAAATTAAAAAATATTTAATTATTTTTACTAATATTAATTATTAATAATTTATTAAAAATCAAAAATGTCAGAAACCGTGGAGTCTATTTTAAATATAATAATATTCTTATGTTTGTTTTATAAGTGTTTTATAAGTGCAAGGGCTAATACATTTTGACCTTCCATTTATACTTTTTATAATATCCTCCTCCCTTAGCGTTGTACTTGGGATTATAAATGCTTAATTCTTTCCGGGAGTAGATAGAGTGCGTTTGGGAACGGAAACGGCTTGGTGAAAACGGGAAAGTCACGGATTTAAAAAGGTTGTGGGTCCGGCCGCCTAAGTGTACCCTTAGAGTGTGCCGGTTAAGCCCGGCCAACGGATTGCTGCAAGTCGCTTTCTCACGACTGTTGTCGTAGCTGGAAAATTTAGTATGTTGTAATGAGATGAAACGGATTGCTTCAGAGTTGGAGCGAATTAAATAAGCCCACGCCAAAAGTCTTTGTATTTTAGTGCCCTTTTGCTCTTCTCCACCAGATACCATCACTTGTGTGTTTATTATTACTTTGCTGATGGTCTGGTGGACGTTTGTAAAATCATTCATTCATTCATTCATTCATAACTATTGACTTTGTACCCATGGCGAAGGGTGTGGCAATTTCTCTCTGGTTGCTCAATTTTGTACTGTCTTTATTTCAGAGGTTTACGACAGCACATTTGTTGGAATATCTAATCCCAATGACTTCATTAACTCCCCATGTTGACCTGTCCTCATCTTATCAGCATTAGATCACAATCATATCCCAGCATTAAAAATGAGGATCTGATTTGTCTTATCTTCTCCAACTACTCTGTTGACTGTTAGCTATCTCCTTTATTGATTGTCTTGATTGTCGATGCTTGATTGCCTATATATTGTTGAGTCTGTCTTGCTTTCTACTTAGTCCAGCTCTGTAGAGCTGTAACCTGTAAGGGTATGAGCTGAAGCTCAGAAAGTCTCTGTAATGTTTTCATTATGATCAATATTAAATTTCTGTCAACATTGTCATCTGCCTCCAAGAAAACATTGTGAAGTGGTGACTCTGAGATAGAGAAAGAATTTGTGTGTTTGTTCGACATGGCTTTCTCTGAGTTTCCTGTGTTTTTGCATGCAACAAATATAATAAAAGACGGTGCATATGCTCCTGCAACAGCTACATTGTGTGCGCTCATTGTTTTCTTGTGGGTTTTGTATAGATTTAGTGTTCGAAGGACAAATCCATTGGGATTGAGATTGCCCCCTGGACCGTTTTCATGGCCTATTATCGGAAATCTGAACCTGCTGAAAAGGCTTCCTCATCGTGATCTTCATGAACTTGGTAAGAAATACGGGCCCGTTATGTTGTTGAAACTGGGTTCTGTTCCCACTGTTGTGGTTTCTTCTTCTGCACTGGCGAAGGAATTCTTGAAAACCCACGATCTGGTTTTTGCCAGCCGACCTCTTACTGCTGCAGGAAAATACATTGGATATAATTACAAGGATCTGATAGCTGCTCCTTACGGGCCTTATTGGAGACACATGAGGAAGCTGTGCGTGGTAGAATTGCTGAATAGCAAAAGGATCGACTCCTTCAGGTGTGTACGAGAGGAAGAAATGCTTTTCGCTGTTCGTTCGGTGTGGGAGATGTCTGGGCACGGTAGGACTCCTGTTAATCTCACCAACGTGTTTTCGTCGTTTGTGGAGGCAGTCATCTGGCGAATCCTTTCCGGTTCCAAAACTTCTCGTGGCAGTGACGGTCATCTAGATGGTCATGGCGAAGAGATAAAGAAGATTGTAACAGAGTTGTCAGCCACAGTAGGAGCTGTCAATATCGGGGACTTCATTCCTTACTTAGACTGGCTGGACTTGCAAGGAGTGAAGCGGCGCATGAAAAAGGTACACAATTCTATCGACCAAGTGATAACAAAGATTATGGAGGAACACCGGCAGCGTAGGAGGAAATCGGACAAGGAGAATGAGCAGCAGCTTGCTACCAAGGACATCATTGATGTGCTCTTGGAAATGGAGAGTTTCGATGGAATGGAAATCATAGAGGAAAACATTAGAGCCATTGTTTTTGTAAGTATTTACTTCATATTTATAATACAGTTCTATTTTTTATGAGTAGAGGAATTTTTGATGTATCAAATTTGATATTAATATCAGGATTCAATTATGTAGTTTTTCAGTCAAATTTTAGATTCATATTTCATAAGTAATGATTCACATGAACACATCTCTTATGAGAATGAATGGTCCACTTAGCACACATTGCATCTAGGTGATGTCCACAACATTGAAGCATGGAGATTTCTCAAGAGGTCACCCAACTCTATACTATTCCAACTCAATCAAATGGGGTAGTAAGCTAAGTGGGCTTGATCTTGGAGAAACTCCATGGTTAAGCATGCTTATTATGATGGGTGATTTCATGGAAAGTTCCAATGCTTCATCCCTATGAATATCACCTTGATGCAATGAGTGCTAAGTGGACCATTCATTCTCATTAGATATGAGTTCATGTGAACCACTACTCATAAAATATAGATCAAAAATTTGATTCAAAACTACAAAATTGAATTCTAGTATTATTATTCTTGGATCTAACCAAGTTGTTTAAATATTAAAGGACATTTTCGTGGCTGGAATTGAAACGACATCTACTACATTAGGTTGGGCAATGAGTGCAATTCTTAAAAACCCTGGTGTGGCAAAGAAAATGCAAGAAGAAATTGAATCAGTGATAGGCAAAGAGAGAACAATAAGTGAGTCTGATTTAGCAAGCATGGAGTACGTACAGTGTGTGGTGAAGGAGACGTTGAGGTTATATCCAACAATACCCTTGCTGCCTCCACATGAATCTACACAAAATTGCATAGTTGGGGGATACTTCATTCCTGAGAGAAGCAGGCTTGTCATCAATACCTGGGCCATTGGAAGAGATCCATCCTTGTGGGAAGATCCTCTAGCATTCAGGCCAGAGAGATTTATGGGTAAAAATGTTGATATTGTGAGAGACAAAAACTGGTTTGATATGGTGCCCTTTGGAGCAGGAAGGAGAGCATGCCCAGGGGCAGGCATGGCCATTGTGACCATTAATCTTGTTTTGGCTCAGCTCATTCACTATTTTGAGTGGAATGTGGAAGGAGATTTGGATATGACAGAACTGTTTGGAGCCACCATATCTAGGAGAGTTGACCTTCTCGCCCGTCCTGCCTTGAGGTTATCCTCCTTCCCTTAAATTAATAAGTGCACTTTTTTTAAGTAATAGTGTGAGCTCTCTTATGTCTTCTAGTAAATCATTCCCATAGGTGAGATCTCCTATGTCTTCTAGTAAATCACTCTAATAATTCATATAACTACTAATATGTTAAAAAAAAATTGTATCAGTCATCAAACTCTTCTTTATGGAGTTGTTATTTGTGTTGTGTTACTATGTTTCAAGAGTTTGTTAATGGTATGGTTGGTTGTATTAGTCCTTATTATTTTGAGGACATTGTTGGGATATGTAAGTTGGTTAATAGCGTGATTTTTATTGTAGTTCTTTTAACCTTGATCAATATAAAACAAGAGCTGCAGAGCAGCGAAGTTCCTGCCATAAAGTTCTATAATAGTTTTGTTTTAATTTGTTGTGTTTGCTAAGTTTTAACAACAATTTTTATTAAATAAATAAATAATAGATACATAAAAAACAAGTTTTCATCTAATAATAAACTGTTGACATTTATAACTGAATTCTTGGATTACATCAACATGTGATATATGTCTAATAAAAATCTAATATATGTAATATTGGTGGTTTCAGGTCCCTGTAAAACCTATTTTTTCCTTTTCAAAAACATGTAATATATGTCTAATAAAAATCAAAAGTATAAATGGAATTAAATCATTTGGAAAACTAAAAACTGTTGAAACCAATTCACAAACTAGATGCAAAACCAATAGATGGCTAACAGTTAAAAAATAATGGGAGGAGGTTGTATTTTTGTTGTGTACCTTGTGTACCTTATGAATGTTAGAGACAAAATGGCACCAAACATAATGGAGTGCTGAATATACGTACAATCTGAGCTAGATATACTAACAACTTGAGGCTTGAATCTTTACATGCCTTCTTTTAAGAGGGGATATTTATTCTTGTACACTTTGTCAGAGATTGATTATTTTGCAAGAAAAGACAGAACACATGGAATAAATTTAAAATCATATATACACATACAAACATATAAGCCATGTAATTCAATTCAGTTTAGAAACTATAATGAGTGATTTGTGTAACTGTTGTCTTTATCATTTATTTACAATTCAATTCAATTTTAAGTTGTGAAACTGTTATCCTTGTTCTACAATCTTACTTGTTTTTGGCAAGTTTTATGATTTTTTCCATTTTATCTTCAGGGAGATTCTGTAAAAAATGCCTCTATCCAAAAGCATGCACAACTTTTCTATAGATGTTCTGATGTTGGTGTGAGAGGAGGTGGGGTAGTTTGAAGATATATGATATAAGATTTTAGGGTGTGTGCAAGAAGTTGAGTCCACTTTTTTGGCCAAAAAGTGGAAGTGTTTTCCCCGATTTTCAGTATTTGACACATTTGACCTTAAAATTTGAAGCACTTAGAGATGAAATCTTTAAAAAAGTCAATAATCATAAAATGTAGTGCTCGGAGTCTAGTTTCCAAATATGTAATTTATTTCAATACCCAGATTGTACAAATTGAGTTTCAATAGGCATTTCAAAAAACCATTGTTT
Source organism: Sequoia sempervirens (assembly GCA_007258455.2). NCBI lineage: Eukaryota > Viridiplantae > Streptophyta > Pinopsida > Cupressales > Cupressaceae > Sequoia > Sequoia sempervirens. The sequence goes on along the minus strand of VDFB02146308.1, from coordinate 4,341 downwards.
AAAAGTAATTTTTTTTTACCATACCATGCACGTGTACGAAATCCATATTTTGACTTAAATTATCGTATTTTTCTAAATCCTTTTGGGAAAAGTTTTATGACTCATGGAACCTTGCTCTTGATATTTTTTTGTAATTTTTTATTGAATATTTTTTTTTTGTTAATTTTTTATTAGGCAGATTTGTCATTTTGAAAAATTGTCATGTACGACATGCATAAGATGACCTAAAGTTATCATTTTTTGATTTTTTTTTCAAATTGAAAAGAATTATCTGAAGTTTTCTCTCGTGCAATCCATTTGTAAAAATGTTATGTTGATCAAAAGTTATTAAAATAGTAAAAAACTCTGATATTTAAAGTTTATGGACCAATTTTATTAGATATTAATTGAAAAATAGAAAAAATAATTCAATTGCAAAACAAATTACATATTTAGAATCTGCATTGTTTGATCTAAAATGGGTTTTAATTTCGTCAGAAAATTTTCAAAAAAAGGTCGTCAGCCATATGTGCAAAGTCGATATTTTTCTTTGACATTGTTAGGGCCTTCAATTTGCAAGCCAAACCAGGTTGAAGGCTTAGGTTTGGACTTCCAAAGCTTTTCCCGAACCGAAAACCTTGGCAAAAACCCACCCACGATGCAAAACAAAATTCGAATTTAAAAAAATGGGATCCCATGCTATAATCGGGATCCCATTTCTATTTCGATCGTTGTGGAGGTAACAGGATCCCGTTTATAAGATGGGATCCCGTTGGCTTTACAACGGCTCCCGCACTCGAATCTAGTGAACGAAATCCCGATTATAAAGCGGGATCCCGTTTATTAGTAAACGGGATCCCGTTTGGTAACTGGGATCCCGCTTAATTATAAGTGGGATCCCGTTTAATTATAAGCGGGATCCCGTTTAATTATAAGCGGGATCCCGTTTAATTATAAGCGGGATCCCATTTTATAGACGGGATCCCGTTTATATTATTTAAAAATACTGTGCACAATTATTGTCAACTCTGCAACTTTGCAACTTCACATGTATGACCGAGAGCACTAAAAATCAATTATTTTTCATAAGTTATTGTATTTACAGGTGGTCAATTTGGTAATGCTAGAGATGTTTTAAAATTAAGGGTGGGGTCCAAAGTCCACGATCCTCACCCAAAACACCTATTAGATACAACACAAACTAAATTTTATAGAAAATTTTGTAGCAATTCAGTGTTACCTGGTAATATTAAAATAAGTCAAAGGTCTTTTGAAAAATGTAAACCCTGGTATGTAAAAATTAATAAGCAACGAATATCTTGTTGTTGTAAAATACATGTTCAATTTCGTTATTTTTATGATGTTTTTGATATATACATTGTACATTGCATTCTAACATGATTATACAGGATTGTGGTATTGATATGCCACTTGAATCAATAAGAGAGTTTATTTCAGGTTTGTTTTGTGAAAAATCTAATGATAGATTATTCTATTTAAGTTCTTGTATTTCGACAATGCATTAACTGTGGAAATCTTTCATTTTTAAGAAATTGTTTGCATGAAAGTGTTGATCATGATTTTGGACAACAATTAGTAGACGTCAAAAGATTTAGGAATGTTCACTATTCTTTAAAAGATGGAAAAATAGGAAAGCGTTGTGATTTAGTTACAGAAAAAGTTAGTGTGCATGCATTTATGAGTGAATTTAATAATAAAATTGTACCAAAATATGTTATGCACTGAACATGCTCAATGGCTTGATGGCCAATTTCACACATGTAGAAACACATTTCCAATTGGTACTATACTTTCAGTGGTTGATTTTGTGGAGAATTATACTCTCGCTCCGCAAGAGGAAATTCAATCTCAATATTATAATTCTGTGCAAGTAGCTATGTTTGTCCATATTATTTATAGACATGCAGATGATAGCACTGAGGATGATAGAAAAGTTTTGAGGGATATCATTTTTATTTGAGTGACAATCGGTTACACTCATCAGAGTTTGTTCAATATTGTTTTAGTATATTTTATAGAAATTTAAAAGAAAGAGGAATCCATATGAAAGAACACCTCATATGGTCAGATAATTGTACGGGCAGTTCAAAAATGCTAGAATGTTCTATTGGTTAAGTAGGGTTCACAAGGAACTTAATGTCCAACATATATGGAGTTTTTTTTGAAGCGGGCATGGTAAAGGAGAACATGATGGAGCTAGTAAGTGTCAAAATAATTCTTGCTAGAGAACAATTAAAATTCGAGGATTCAAGAAATTAAAAATGCACATGAGATTGTGGATTGGTGTAATAGAAGATTATCTGCACCTGGTCTCGAAAGTGATTACTCTACGCTCATTGATTCTTTTGGTTGGTGGAAGAAGAAACATTGTATCTAGAGTTGATTGTGAGACAATTAGTGGATCTACTAAATGGCATTCATTTAGGAGTGCAACCAAAGACATGGACTATTTAGACAAGGAAGCTTGCATGTTTTTGCCATTTTTGTATCTCTGGAAATTGGGAAGCTTGTGAAAATACGTAATGGGTTGAACAGCAGTAGCAAAGATCGCTGACACTGTAGAAGCACATAATCAATATGAAATAACTATTGAAGAAAATGATCAATTGTTTGCATATGAAGATTATGATCGTGTTTCAGACCTTATACGTAGAAGGTAATTTTAATTTAATTTATTTCATTTTATTTTGCTTTATTAAGTTATTTTTTAATACTAAATTAGTTATATGGATATGCACAAGTTATTAAATCTAATTTTGTTGGCAGGACATGTGTATGCAATTATTGCACCCGAGGGGAATGAAGAGCAAAAGAATATTGGTTGGCCTGTTGTGTGGAAACTAAACATAAGTTGTTAACACCTCGAGAAGATGATGATGGCTTTCATTATCCAACGGGTACGGTGATCCCCTTAAGACACCTCCTTAAGCAAATTTTGATAAAAAGTTTTAGATCCCCTTAAGCAATTTTTAGAACAAGTCTTTGATCCCCTTAAGAAAATTTTGAGAACTTATTTGATGATGGTTTTTGAACATTTTTTCCAATAGGATCGATGGTGGTTGTTGGCACTTGGCTACTAAAATACTTGAGAAGAAAGAATGGTCTACCTGCATTCGAAGACTATGAAACACATAAAAAGATTATGCATTATTCACATTTGGGGGTGGCAACAAATATAAAACTAGAGTGCTATCGTGGAAGACCTTCAAAAAAATTACTATGGTCAATTTCTATGGAAGAGCATGAGCCAATCATAGATGCATTGCAAAAAGAGAGGATGCAGATGGTACAATGGACTAAGTAAATACAGGTAAATATAGTTTTGGTTTTATTTTGTCCTTTTAAATACATTAAATACATGTTTCGACATTGGTCAAGTGTGTTATTAGTTGAAATTGATTTAAATTGTTCTTTTATATATCCTTAAGGCATAATCACAAAAAGGATCTAGTCCATGCAAATTCAACCTAGATAACATGGAATACTTGGTAAAAATAGGTAATTATCAGTTAAATTATATTTAAATACATGTTTTGATTACATATTGATATTGCTTGGACATTAATAGTTAAAATTGATTTATTGTCATTTTGTATCCTAAAGCCATCATTGCATTGATCTCATACTTTGAAAACAAAAGGAGAGGATGCCTCAGATTCAACTCAATACTTTTAAATGCGTGTACTTGAGTTATGTACATATAGATAGTTTTATATAAATTAAAATATGTATGTTTTGATGATTTCATTGATATTGCTTGTACCTTTTTGATATCAAGTGGTGTGAAGACCTACTACATTCTAGGCACGAGTTTGAGATGTTCTTGAGATGGCATATCTAAATTTTGTAAACATTGTTTTGAGATGACATATATGTACATACATACTTACAAAATTAAACATACTCTATGTACTTCTATGTATCAAATATATATTCTATATATTTTTTTGTGAAATGTGCATGTTTTCCTACTTTGAAACTTTATGTCTAATTGTATAATCACTAAATATCATGCATACATTATTGTTCTATTATGACCCTTTTAAACATCCCCTTAACTAACATGTTCTATTATGACCCCTTTAGACATCCCCTTAAGACCCCTTAAGACATCCCCTTAATTAACACATTCTATTATGACCCCTTTAGACATCCCCTTAAGACATCCCCTTAATTAACACATTCTATTATGACCCCTTGAGACATCCCCTTAAGACATATTATAACCCCTTAAGACATCCCCTTAAGACGTTCTATTATGACCCTTTTAAACATCCCCTTAATTAACATGTTCTATTATGACCCCTTTAGACATCCCCTTAAGACCCCTTAAGACATCCC
>VDFB02146307.1:0-14368 GCA_007258455.2 Sequoia sempervirens | reverse complement strand
AAATACCTGCAAATTGTAAGTAGAAAGTTGGAGAAGAATAGCTGCTAAGGTGAAAATGGAGAAGAAAGGTTGTTTTTATAGACAACCTTTTGAATGGACTGCTAAGATTAATCTTCTAGAAAGATTCCAAGATCAATGGATGGGAATGCATGAGAGGGATGTTATGAAATGGATGGTTGAGATTAAGCCTCAGAAAAGATGCCAAGATCAATGGTCTAGAATTGATGCACCAAGCATATGCTATTCTTGGAGGAATCATGACAAGAAGACATGCAAAGACATGTAGGCCATGACAGACATGCAGGCTAGGATAGGCATGCAAGGACATGCACGGACATGCAAGCTATGGCAGGAAATGAATGTTATGACAGGGGATTATGACAGGGTATCTTTGACCAAGTGGTGCATAAATAATTTATTTTAAATTATTTATTCGAAAATGGAGGAAATGGACAAGTGGAAAATAAATAATTTATTCAAATTATTTATTTGAAAATAGAGGAATGGACAAGTGGAAAATAAATAATTTTTTCAAATTATTTATTTGAAAAAAATGAAAAGAGGGGCATTTAATTAAATTTGTTAATTTAATTAAATGGAGAAATGGAAATTAGACCTTAAATAATTAATTTAGATTAATTATTTAATAGGGAAGGTGGTATGGGATAGTTAAATGATTTTAATAATTATTTAACTATGGAAGAATTAAAGGACCATGAATAGATAAATAATTAATGGTAATTATTTAACTATAGATGAAAGATGACAAAACAATTAAATGTTGGGCTAATTTATTTAACCATTGAAGAAGAGGAAGAAATTAGTGACACCCATTGGGGTTTATTTAATCTACCAGCTAGAATAAATAATAGAAAGGAATTCACCAAATAAATTACAAAATTACTTTAATTAATAGAGGAATGTGATCAAACATAATCAATAACCAAAATTATTCACTACCCAAGACCCAGGATGAAGAAAAAAATGATGCTTGAAGGATCAGGGACATTTTATGTGTCTACATTTTGCCCCTTGTCATATCGTGTGAACTGCATCGTGACAAAGAAAAATAAGTCAAAGTCATGCCCCAATGCAAAATAAGATGAGGAAGAATGACGAGGAGGGTTACGGTATGCCCCCTCGAGAGGACAGATGAGTTCCAAGAACACGGGTGTGCTCTCAAAATTGATGAGAAGACTAGAGGATGAAAGACAAAAGAAATGTTAGCTTGGGAAGGGATGGATATTAGCGTGGAAGAGAAGGGAGGATGAAAAGCTAAATGAAAAACAAGATAGGGGAGCCAACTTTCATACTTACATTTTTATATTTATCATCATTGGGCAGATTATTGTAATGGCCAACAAACACCATGATATGACGTAGACCAAGGTGTGCAAGGTTGTACCATCATGTGAGATAAGCAGTTGCAGACAAGGATGATCATGACTCATACAAAAAGGCACATTTGCCCTAGTCTTTTTGCCATAACCAACCGCAAGCAGAAAAAGACAATAAAGACAAATCATGAAACGTCATTGCTTCTCTAAATCCTATTTCTAGGACATCCTCGAGAAACGAGCAACATGATTACCAAAAAGGACCAAATAAAGCCAAAACCATCATCATGATACATCACTGCTTTTCTAAATCCCAGAGTTAGGACATCATTGAGAAACTAGTAACATGAGTGTCAAAAGACAAAACAAACCTCATGATACGTCACTGCTTCTCTAAATCCTATTGTCGAGATCTCGCTGAAAAACTAGTAACATGATGAAAAATCAATAGACAAGTGCTAAGTGTTTTCCAAGCGTTTTAATGTCAAGATGTCTGGTTTGATGTCGAGATGCCAGGGTGTCAAGGTTTTGATGATGCCAAGATGACGAGTGTCAAAGATTGCCAAATTTAGGAAGGACACATCCTGAATAATGTTGATGTCAAGAGGAGAAACCCCCAAAAGTCGAGAGGATCCCTCAAAATTTCAGGTGACAATGACGATGCCTAGGAAGGACACATCCTAAGGCATAAATGATGGGGGTTGTTCTTCAGAAGGACACATCTGAAAGAACATTGATGTCAAGAGGAGTGGTTCTTAAATGTCAAGAGGATTGCTCAAAATGTCAGATGACGATGACGATGCCTAGGAAGGACACATCCTAGGGAATGATTAAATGACGGGCTACCCTTCAGAAGGACACATCTGAAGAGTAAGCAAGATTTGACTAGCTTGACTAAGTTTGACTGAGATTGACTAATTTTGATATGCCAAGATGATTGTCATGTTCCATTGACAGATTGTCGAAGTTCACTTGGGTAGATTGTTCATTCAAGTTTAAAGACTATTTCATGTGTGTGCAAAAATTGTGCAATGAACCCTAATGGATTGACCTAGTGTGGCCTCGGGGGCCCATCGACAGATGGCCTTGCCTACATCATGCACTCAGAGACCTCGTAGTTCGACATGACCAAATACTTTGTCTTGTTGATGAAAGATTGAGTCATGATTTATTTTGAAAAACCTAATAGGACTGACCTAATGTCTCGGGGGCTCGAAGATGAGCCTTGCCTACGTAGCAAATGCGCAGAGACAACGTAGTTCGACAATGACAAAGACTAATCAAGACTTAAATTGACGTGACTGTGTTGACTAACATGACTATGTTTTTTAGAATTTTTGAGTTTTCTTCAGGACATTTTTTGATTTTTAGGACTTTTTTCAGGACACATTTTTTTAATTTTTAGGTCTTTTTTCAAGACATTTTCTCATTTTAGGGCTTTTTCAGCATTTCATTTTCTGATTTTTAGGTCTTTTTTCAGGACATTTTCTAATTTTTAGGGCTTTTTTCAGGACATTTTCAGAATTTTTAGGGCTTTTTTCAGGACATTTTCTGATTTTTAGGGCTTTTTTCAGGACATTTTCTAATTTTTAGGGCTTTTTTCAAGACATTTTCTGATTTTTAGGGCTTTTTTCAGGACATTTTCTGATTTTTAGGTCTTTTTTGAGGACATATTTTTATTTTTAGGTCTTTTTGCTGTTTTATGATTTTTTTGACTTGGATGTTGGTGAGGATTGTGACAAATGCATATGACCGATGCCTACACATGAGAATCCAAGGAAAAACATGATTGTGCTCCTAGTCAAGCTGAATACCAATTGACAAGTGATGACAACGTTGTTTGATGTGGGAAGGACGCATCCCAAACAATGTGAGACGAAGGACATACCGTGACTAAAGTATCGCGGGTCTACAAACTGCCAAGAACGCAATAAGCAATGTTTTGGATAATGTGTGCTTGTATGGATTAGACCTGCTGCATTTGGAATGACTTGGTTAGGGCTAGATGAGATGGAGTTTCCTTCGACCGTTTGACAAGGGAAAGCCAAGATAGGTGACAAGCATAAAAGGACAAAAGGTGGCCTTGGTAAAGGATGGGAAACATGAGACTAAGGGAATGCCATATGGTTTTCAAGGACTATGTCGTATAAGGATAATAATACTATGACAGTCAATGACATGATGTTTCATGAATCGTGTATGACCGAAGGATAGACATGTCAAGAGTTTTCCTAAAGCATGATTTATGTGTGCCAGTTTTATGTCAAGACCAAGGTAGGTGGAAAAATGGACGGAAATGATAGGGCTTAGATGGATTTCAATGTCATGAGGAAGGCATGGGAAATGAGACGACTTGCCCCCAAGTGTAAGAGTCCACATAGACGATTTATTTTACACATGACTACCGCTTGCTAGTTTTCACTCATGGTACTTATCTAGGGTGCCTATTTGTCAGGTTTTCACAGTTGGACGAAATTTTTCTATTTACTATTTTCTTGAGTTTTTTTTTTGGTGTCACCAAGGCTCGCTTGCCGTGCGTTTTCATCGGGTGTCGATTTTGATTTTGATTTTTTGTTTTTTTGTATTTATGATTTTGTGAATAGCCTGGATGCTTTAGATGACCATTGACTATTTTGAATCCATTGATGATGCCGATGTAGAGATTGGTGCCATGATATGCCAATAATGACCTTGTTGAAGGAGTTGTCTTGTCAAGATCATAGTGCTTGCATACAACTGATCGATGTCATTGTGATCCTTTCTAATACTAGAGTTGGCCTTATCAAAATACTCATCGCAATAGAGTGCCATGAGATTCCTTGTGGTAAAGAGTTTCTGCCAATATGTGACAGATGTGTGACGTGGGATTTTTGGACTTTAGACGAGATGTAGGATTATGACTAATGATGGTAGACGTGGAAAGGTTGTTTGGACACTTGGATGAATGAATTTTTATTTTCCAAACTTGGGATGGTGGATGACAGATTTTGGAGGTATAGAATTTGGAACCAACACCTTTAGATGCCTTGTTTGATGGCCATTTTGAAGGATGTGGACATTTATGATATGTGGGAGTCCTCTTGTCTTGTGGCTCCATATTTTGATTAACTTTTTCTTTTGTCATATTTTCTTTGCTTGATCCACTTTTCTTTGGGATCCATTTTAATTTCATTTGTCTACTTATCTTTTTGTCTGATTTGATGGCCTTTGACATTTGATTTTTTACTTTGTAAGACTTTTGTTTTTGTTGGTTCCAAAGGGAAGGTTTAAGATGTTGAGAATGATGGTTTATGGTGTGGGTGGATGGGGTGTTGGCAACAATCTTATGACAAGGATTACTCATGGACTCCATTTTGACATTTGTATTTGACAAGGTTGCCCTAGTATCAGGGAGGTACCACTGACATCGTTTGATTTTTTGTCTAAGGAATAGCCAAGACCTTGATGTCTGTAACTTTCCTGAAGTTGTATTGGTTCTACAATGCCTTGCTCGTGTATGCCTAGTCCTTTGCCTTGATATTGCATGCTTTGAAAGATTCTGTTTGCGATGGGGTATTTATTGTTTTGAAAGCAAGATGCTAACCCATCATGATGTATGTAGACACTGTCACTTGGAATATTTTCGTCTACAAGAAAGCCTGCTCTGACAAAGATAGATGACCCTAGTTGATAAAGTGTCTTAGCTTCATTGTCATGTTGGACATATTCTTGACTAATATCTTTGGTCTAATCAGGCGCCATGTCAAGTTCAAATGATTCTGTTGGTGCTTTCAAGGCAATGCCGAAGCCATCATTATTTTTAGTGTCATAGAGTCTAATGATTTTAGCTATAACTTGATCATATGCAAGCATGTCCTTAGTGGAAGATTCTTGTTCTGGAGGAATATCATCTATGTGTCCCATGAAGGCAAGTGTCTCATCGTGGGAAGTGTCAATAGTCGAGGCTTGTATAAGGTCGGCAAGTGTTTGATTATGAAGGGCGTAAAGGTCAAGGAGTGGATCATTTTGGACTTCTTTGTCAATGGTAGGGTCTTGGTCGAAGATGGGGTTGTCATGGATTTGGACTTCTTGGTCAATGATGGGGTCTTGGTCAAAGATGGGGTTGTCATGGATGATACAATCGGAAATAAGGTCATGGGATGGACTACCTTGTTCTTGACATGAGGGTGACATTATAAGGTCATGCTTTGGGCTTTCATTTTGACATGTATCCTCAAGTTTTTTAAATGGGATTTGACTTTGTACAATGATAGAATTTTCATGACTAAATGCAGCTTGTGAGGGAGTAACTTGAAAAGGATTAATGGATGAAGAACTAGGATAGGACATCGGGACTTGGACTGGACTAGTATGTGAAGGACTAGGATATGGCATGGGGACTTGGACTGGATTAATAAGGTATGATGTAGAAACTTGACATGAGTTGGTAGATGGTTGATAAGGCATGTAGAGTTGGATAGGATTGGTAGGTGAAGGACTAGAATATGACGTGGAGACTTGTAATGGACTAGTGGACAGTTGGTTTCCCTTGTCAAGGTTAGGATAAGGGTGATAACTAGATGTTTGTTGTGAAGTAATAGCAGGATTTATGTTAAGTGACTGTTGATGGTGAGAGTAGACAGATGGAGGGTAGATGGATGGAGGTCCCAAAGTATTTATGTCAAAGCCCCGTGGTAACTTAGCCCCTTGGTCCAAAAGCATGGATAAATACCTTTGAGGGTCACGTAAGACTAATTTTTCTACAAAGGAGGCTATATTAGGATTTTTCATTGCAAATTTTAAGTCTTCTACATATGCTCGTCCATTTTGGTCTCTTTGTGTGAATGGTTCAGAAGGATTTTGTGATGAAGATGGCATGTTCATGGAAGATTGCATGTTCATGTTGTGAAATGGGTCGGAAAAAGTCCAATGTTGGTTCATGTCATAGGTGTAATTATCAATGTTGGGATTGAAATCTTGTCCACAGTTTTCCATTTGTTTTCTTTGTCTTTGAAGTCTTGTTTCTACCATAAAAGGGGATTGCTCAAATGAGGATGATGACAATGCAAGTATGACACTACCCTATGTTTTTGTCTTTTTGTGTGATAAAGGATGACAATGCAAAGAGATGATAATGCAAGTATGTCAAAAGCCAAGGTGACTAGGATGATGATGCAAAGAGATGAGAATGCAAGACTATTTTTTTGGATTTTTTTTTTTGACAATAAGGGATGCAATATGATAATGTTTTCTAGAGAAAATGACTAATGCCAAAGGACAATGAAGACTAGGATGACAAGTTATGACACTAATTTTTTATTTTTTTTCTATTTTTGGAGGATGTCAATGCAAGGTGATAATGACGTTTTCCTAAAGAAAATGACCAATGCAAGGTGATAAATTGTTAAGAAAGGATGTCAAATGCCAAGGTGAAAGTGAGGACTAATGTGAAAATGTTGGTTAAGGAAATGACCAATGCAAAGTCTAGATGCCAAATGAGGACTATAATGACAATATTTTGGATTTTAAAGAAGACAAATGATTTGAATGTCTAAGGTATGCAAATGCAAAGGTCTAAAATGATTTGGAAGAAGGTTGCCTAACCACCCTATGCTTGATCTATATCTCAATTTTGGAATATCAATGGACTTGTTTGAAGGACTAAATGATAAGGAAAAATGACAAATGAGTCTTCCTAACTAGACTTTTGAGTTGGAAGAATCTCACAAAAAGATAATGACTAAAGGAGATAATGATGTCTAAGTCCAATGATAACCTAATTTTGAAAGTCAAGATTTTGCAAAGTGAGGTAAGGTTGTCCTAATCCAAAATATGAAAAATGAGATGAGGACCTAAGTTTTTGGTTTATGATTGAAAAATGCAAATGGTGAAACCTAAGGATGAAGGTAAATATTTGCAAAGATGACCCTATGGTGAGATGCAAGCTAAAGTGTACAAGAAATGAGAGATTTGAGCAATTTCATGATTTGGTTTTGACATGAGACTTCTAGGCTGAGACTGTTGTTTTGATGTTTTATTGAAAAGTCTGAGTTGGCTGAGGTTTTGTGTCTAGATTTGTGAATGTTGTGTATATTGTTTGAAAATCTAGAAAAAACTTGACAAGCACAATGTTTTGGTGTATGCAAACACACATGAGACAAGCACAATCCTAATAGGCCAAGGGTTTGTATACTTGGTATAGCCCACCGATATACCCCGGATTGGTGCTAAACACCTTTCCTTCTCGAGAGCGGATAGCTTAGAAGTTTGGTGGCACTGGCTCCCCTCCACAGCTCATTAACGTCATTCGGGCACACCAACTTCGGATTCTTGGGTCATCACTTCCCAAGAACTGCTATCTCTACTCAAGGGAGTCAGTAGTGAGTATCTTCGGGCATGATACTGTACCATGCACTATACCAAGCAATGGCTAAAAATGGTTGGCCTCTAAAATAAAAGGTGTTTAGTTAGGGCATCCGTTCGAGTGGCCACACATGGGGCGAGAGATTAATCACCAACTAGGTGGCACTCCAGCCTGAAGAGGTTACGCTCAACAAGGTTTATGGGAGTACTACTCCGTCTGTGTGACACATCCACACTCGTGGTACTTGAACTTTCCTCAAACACCCATTTTATATCCTGGCTGGAAGTGGCTTGGCTTTAGCCTGTTACCGGTTGAGTCGTCCCTTAAGGTGAGTACTTTTTCCCTTAAGGAAGGCCCATTTCTAGAAATAATAACCATTTCTCTTACACCCAGGATCACTTGAAAGTGCTAGGGGAGAGGATACTTCGATTATTAAGTTGTGAAGGTGACAAAAAATAAGGTGGGTCTGGTTTTTTGATCACCTAGTTTTCACAAGGTGAGAGCATAATCACCTACCACTTTCAAGCACAATCAAACAAAATCAAGCACATGTTCATTTTAATTCACCAATGGAAGTGTTCCTAAACTAGAAATCACAAACACCTTGTTTGAGAAATGAGTCTTCGACTAACGGAGCTGCAAAACCACAAATTAGTAGTTTCAATATATGTCTTGGACCAACGAGAAAGCTACAAAAAAAAAGTAAGTTAGAATAAAAGACTAAAAACCAAACTAAAAGTTAGTAAATAATTAAACTAGAAAATAAAAAGACTAAACTAAGAAGAAAAAAAAGAATTAAATAAAACTAAAAACTAAGAGCTCGATTTTTTTGTTGCTCTAAAAGAAGCAGTTTTGGGAGCCCCATTCCAAAGCCACATGCTATAAACAAAATATTAGTAAACCAAAAAAAACTTGAATGCAAACAACAAACTAAAAATAGTGATAACTTTCTCACAACTAAACAAAACTCTAAATTGTAGATATCTATGAAAATATAAGACATAGAGCTTCAAAACCCAAAAAATATTTTGCAAAATTCTACACAACAAAAATATTATAAATAAAAGAAAAATCGGATTTGAAAAATTAAATCTTAAAAAACTGCAATCAGTAAAATGGCCATAACTTTCTCTCAAATCTTTAACAAAATTTCAAACCGCTTAATGCTCTGTAGGAAAGCTGAAAATGAGGCCTACAAAACTCAGAAATGTTTTTAAAATATTCGATATGTCCATTATTTTGTGCTCAAATAAAGATGACGGGATTTCACATGCATTCTTGGCTATAATCTGCAAAACAACCAAAACAAACAAACCAATTTCTCTGCAAGAAAACAAATGTAGGGTTCACCAAATGTGAGATGGGGTTAGAGAATCAAATAGAATAGGTAAAGTGACAGCCAACACTCCTAAACTATTAAACCACATCCAAACAAGAGAAAACAAAGTAAGCATAAGGAAAATAAAACATTAAATTAAAATACTCCCCATGCTTGAACTTGAATCACTTCTCTTGCTCTCCTATTTCTCCTTTTGCAAATATGCCCTCAAATTTGTAGTGTGACTTTGTGCAAATACCTGCAAATGATAAGTAGAAAGTTGGAGAATAATAGTTGTTAAGCTGAAAATGGAGAAGAAAGGTTGCTTTTATAGACAACCATTCGAATGGACGGTTGAGATTAAGCTTCTAGAAAGATTCCAAGACCAATGGATGGGAATGCATGAGAGGGAATATGAAATGATGGTTGAGATTAAGCCCTAAAAGATGCCAAGATCAATGGTCCAGAATTGATGATGCACCAAGAATATGCTATTCTTGGAGGAATCATGACATGAAGACATGCAAAGACATGCAGGCTAGGATAGGCATGCAAGGACATGCAGGGGCATGCAAGCTATGACAGGAAATGAATGTTATGACAGGGGATTATGATAGGGTATCTTTGACCAAGTGGTGCATAAATAATTTATTTTAAATTATTTATTCGAAAATGTTGGAAATGGACAAGTGGAAAATAAATAATTTATTCAAATTATTTATTTGAAAATAGAAGAAATGGACAAGTGGAAAATAAATTATCCAAATTATTTATTTGAAAATAGAGGAAATGGACAAGTGGAGATAAATAATTTATTCAAATTATTATTTGAAAATAGAGGAAATGGACAAGTGGAAAATAAATTATTTATTCAAATTATTTATTTGGAGAAAATGAAAAGAGGAACATTTAATTAAATTTATTAATTTAATTAAATGGAGAGATGGAAATTAGACCTTAAATAATTAATTTAGATTAACTATTTAATTAGGAGAGGTGGCATTGGATAGTTAAATGATTTTAATAATTATTTAACTATGGAAGAATTAAAGGACTATGAATAGATAAATAATTAATGGTAATTATTTAACTATAGATGAAAGATGACAAAATAATTAAATAAATAATAATTTATTTAACTATTGAAGAAGAGGAAGAAATTAGTGACACAATTAGTTTATTTAATCGCTGATAGAATAATAAATATTAGAGAAAGTGAATTAATTTCAAATAATTATTAAAAATATTTAATTAATAGAGGAATAATCAAACATAATTGAATAACTAAAATTATTCAATTATCGGCGATCTAGGATGAAGAAAATGATCAAGGCTAGACATTTTTTATGTGTCTACATTTTGCCCTCTTGTCATAATGCACTGCCGTGATTGTGACAAAGAAAAATAAGTCAAAGTCATGCCCCAATGCAAAATAAGATGAGAAAGAATGATAAGGAGGGTTATGGTATGCCCCCTCGAGAGGACAGACGGGTTCCAAGAACATGGGTGTGCTCTCGAAAAGGATGAGAAGACTAGAAGATGAAAGATAGAAGAAATGTTAGCTTGGAAGGGGATGGATATTAGCGTGGAAGAGAAGGGAGGATGAAGATGGAAAGCTAGATGAAAAAAAAAAGATAGGGGAACCAACTTTCATACTTACATTTTTATATTTATCATCATTGGGTAGATTATTGTAATGGCCAACAAACACCATGATATGACGTAGACCAAGGTGTGCAAGGTTGTACCATCACGTGAGATAAGCAGTCGCAAACAAGGATGATCATGACTCATATAAAAGGGCACATTTTCCCCAGTCTTTTTGCCATAACCAACCGCAAGCAGAAAAAGATAAGAAAGACAAATCATGAAACGTCGTTGCTTCTCTAAATCCTATTTCCAGGACATCCTCGAGAAACTAGCAACATGATTACCAAAAAGGACAAAATAAAGCCAAAACCATCATCATGATACATCGCTGCTTTTCTAAATCCCAAAGTCAGGACATCACTGAGAAACTAGTAACATGAGTGTCAAAAGACAAAACAAACCTCATGATACGTCACTGCTTCTCTAAATCTTGTTGTCGAGATCTCGCTGAAAAACTAGTAACATGATGAAAAATCAACAGACAAGTGCCAAGTGTTTTCCAAGTGTTTTAATGTCAAGATGTTTGGTTTGATGTCGAGATGCCAGGGTGTCAAGGTTTTGACGATGCCAAGATGACAAGTGTCGAAGATTGCCAAATTCAGGAAGGACACATCCTGAATAATGTTGATGTCAAGAGGAGAAACCCCCAAAATTCAAGAGGATCCCTCAAAATTCCAGGTGACAGTGACGATGCCTAGGAAGGACACATCCTAAGGCATAAATGATAGGGGTTGTTCTTCAGAAGGACACATCTAAAAGAACATTGATGTCAAGAGGAGCTATCCTTAAATGTCAAGAGGATTGCTCAAAATGTCGAATGACGATGACGATGCCTAGGAAGGACACATCCTAGGGAATGATTAAATGACGGGCTACCCTTCAGAAGGACACATCTGAAGAGTAAGCAAGATTTGACTAGCTTGACTAAGTGTGACTGAGATTGACTAATTTTGATATGCCAAGATGATTGTCATGTTCCATTGACAGATTGTCGAAGTTCACTTGGGTAGATTGTTCATTCAAGTTTAAAGATTGTTTCATGTGTGTGCAAAAATTGTGCAATGAACCCTAATGGACTGACCTAGTGTGGCCTCGGCGGCCCATCGACAGATGGCCTTGCCTATGTCATGCACTCAAAGACCTCGTAGTTCGACACGACCAAAGACTTTGTCTTGTTGATGAAAGATTGAGTCATGATTTATTTTGACAAACCTAATAGGACTAACCTAATGTCTCAGGGGCTCGAAGATGAGCCTTGCCTACGTAGCAAATGCGCAGAGACAACGTAGTTTGACAATGACAAAGACTAATCAAGACTTGAATTGACGTGACTGTGTTGACTGACATGATTCCGTTTTGGAAGTTTGTGTTTTCTTTAGGACATTTTTCAATTTTTAGGTCTTTTTTCAGGACATTTTCTGATTTTTAGGTCTTTTTCAAGACATTTTCTGATTTTTAGGTCTTTTTTCAGGACATTTTCTGATTTTTAGGTCTTTTTTCAGGACATTTTCTTATTTTTAGGTCTTTTTTAGGACATTTTCTGATTTTTAGGTCTTTTGACATATTTATGATGCATGTGAATGATTTCAAGGATCGACATGATTGTGTCGCTAGTCAAGTTGAATACCAATTGACAAGTGATAATGAGGACGTTGTTTGATGGGCGGTTGCATAACATGATTGGAATGACTTGTGTTCATGACTTCATCCTTAGACAATTGACAAGGGAAAACCAAGATAAGTGATAGACATGAAAGACTAATTGGTGGCCTTGGTAGGAGACATGCGACTAGAGGAATTGGCATATGATCTTCAAGTACTATGTCACATAGGGATAATGAGGTTATGACGACAATGACATGATGTTGCATGCATAGTTTGTGACCAAAGGATTGACATGTCAAGATTTTTCCCCAAAGCATGATTTATGTTTTCATATTTTATGTCAAGACCAAGGTAGTCAGAAATGGGCGGAGAATGATATGGGATGAAATGGATATTTTGGTAAATGTCATAAGCAATGGAAAAATGAGATCTAATTTGCCCCCAAGGCGTAAACGCCCACATAGATGATTTATTTTTACACATGACCTCATTTTCCGTGTTTTCATCATGGCACTTTATCCGGTATGCCTCATTTTCCGTGTTTTCACCATTGGGTGAATTTTTTCTCTTTACCATTTCTTGACTTTTTTTTGGTCACCAAGACGTCTGTTTGCCAGGTTTTCATCAAGGTGATGATTTTTTGATTTTTCAATTTTTTTGTATTTTTTTAATTTTGCAGATAGCCTGGATGCTTTAGATGACCACTGACTATTCTGATTCCATTGACGGTGTCAATGTAGAGACTGGTGCCATGATATGCCAATAATGACCTTGCTGAAGAAGTTGTCTTGTCAGGATCATAGCGCTTGTATACAACTGATCGATGTCATTGTGATCCTTTCTGATACTAGAGTTGGCCTTATCATAATACACACATCGTGATAGAGTGCCATGAGAGTCCTTATGATAAAGAGTTTCTACCAAGATGCGATGGATTTGCGACATGGGATTTTTGGACTTTAGGCAAGATGTAGGATTATGGCGGATGATGGTAGACATGGATGGATTTTTTTGATGTTTGGATGAATCACTTTTTATTTTCCAAACTTGGTATGATGGATGATGGATTTTGGAGGGATGGAATTTAGAACCAGCACCTTTAGATGCCTTGCTTGATAACCATTTTGAAGGAGGTGGACATTTATGATATGTGGGAGTCCTCTTGTCTTGTGGCTCCACATTTTGATTAACTTTTTCTTTTGACATATTTTTTTTGCTTGATCCATTTTTCTTTGGGATCCATTTTAATTTCATTTGTCCACTTGTCTTTTTTTCTAATTTGATGGCCTTTGACAGTTGATTTTTGACTTTGTAAGACTTTTGTTTTTGTTGGTTCCAAAAGGAAGGTTTAAGATGTTGAGAATGATGGTTTATGGTGTGGGTGGATGAGGTGTTGGCAGCAATCTTATGACAAGGATCACTCATGGACTCTATTTTGACGTTTGTATCTGACAAGGTTGCCCCCAGTATCGAGGAGGTTCCACTAGCATCATTTGATTTATTAACTGAAGAATAGCCAAGACCTTGATGTCTGTAATTGTCCTGAAGTTGTATTGGTTCTTGAATGCCTTGCTCGAGTATGCCTAGTCCTTTGCCTTGATAATGCATGCTCTGACAGATTCTGTTTGCGATGGGGTATTTATTATTTTGAAAGCAAGATGCTAACCCATCATGATGTATGTGGACACTATCACTTGGAATACTTTCATCTGCAAGAAAGCCTGCTCTGACAAAGATAGATGACCCTAGTTCATAAAGTGTCTTTGCTTCATTGTCTTGTTGGCCATATTTCTGACTGATATCTTTGGTCTGATCTTGTGACATGTCAGGTTTAGATGATTTTGTTGGTGCATCCAGGGCAATGTCGAGCCCATCATTATGTTTAGTGTCATAGAGTCCAATGATTTCAGCTATAACTTGATCAAGTGCAAGCATGTCCCTAGTGGAAGATTCTTTTTTTGGAGGAATATCGTCTATGTGTCTCATGGAGGCAAGTGTTTCATTTTTGGAAGTGGATGTGCTTGGATTTTGAGTAGGATTAGTCTCAGATGTTTGGTCATGAATGGCATAAAGGTCGATGAGTGGATCATTTTGGATTTCTTGGTCAAAGATAGG
>VDFB02146306.1:0-13876 GCA_007258455.2 Sequoia sempervirens | reverse complement strand
TTAAGAAAAGAGCCTTAGTTAATTTTGCAAGAGATTTAAATTAGGCTCTCAAGAATAGTGAGGAGGCGTGAAAGGATGTAACCCCTAATGTGAAAAGATGTTTGGAATTGCGATTGCTTGAGGACAAGCAATCTTGGGTGGGGAGGACTATCATGTCACCAAAATTGTAACACATCGAAATGTAAATAAATGAGAAAATAAATAAGGAAATATATATATATGGGAAATTTTATTATTATCAATAACTATAAATATAAATAATAGCAATTCAAAAAAATATTATAATTATAATACAATTATCATAATAGAGCAATTAATATTCACAAGAATATAATTATAATACAATTATTATACAAAAAAGAACAAGTTATTATTAATTATAACTATCATAATAATAATTGGGCAGTAGGGCGAGCGTCCCTCCATCAAGTCGGAGGGGACGTTGCATTTTTGCCACGTTGTCTGGCAAAGCAGGGTCTATTGGCTGAGGTGGGCGGTATACCTAGAGTTGACGATGGATGGAGTTGTCATGTCCTTAATAATTGCAATGATGGTAAGGTGAGTTCGTCTATCCCGAGGACAACTGGATAGAACAGCTAGAGTGCAATTGCCTTAAGATGCCAGTCCTTTAGGTTGGCTTCGACACGTTTGGAAGTGCTTTATTTGGGGAAGTGGCGGTCAATTCGTACTTGGCATTAATCCAAGTCGGGTTGGCTTTTAGGCTGTGGATGGTGTGTTTTTCATTTCATTTTATGTCTTCGGTTGTGGATGGTGTGCTTTCTCCTTCTGGTTGAAGTGAGCTCTGCGCTTGGGAATCGATGGCCAAGCGCTCAAGGTTCGTGATTGAGGTGTCGGTGGACGGGGTGGCGAAATTTGGGGCAGATACCCGGATTTCTTTGCAGTCGTCGGCTCGGCAAGCTTCGTTCAGAGAAATAACAAACCAACGCCTGAAACAGATTCTTCTAAATAATGACCCTTTGGTGGTGGTGGTGACTAAAATGATCCTGGGTGTCGGGCATTTGGTGAACAAGGAGTATGGCAGAGATAATCTACACATTTCGTCTCGGTTTTTGGCTTCTCTCCTGGATATCCAGGTTGATAAAGCAGAGACAATTATTGCTTGAAAAGATGTTCGGGGAGGATTTGGTTGAAGGGGTCGATGTTGTTCTGCGAGGGGTGGTGGTTGGGAGAGGCATCTCGCGTCCTTGCGACTTGGAGCACCTGCTAGATTCGGACAAGGCCATAAAATTGCACCCGTTTCTTCTTGATTTGAGCGGGCCTGATCTCATGAAGCATAGGATGGTTGCAGCGGTGGCGATGGAGTTCTTAAAGAAGTTCTTTGGGTTGTTGGCAGCTGGAGGTGTGGAGTGGAAGAAAGACTTTCAAGAATTTGCAAAAATGAATCATTTCATGTAAGTCTAGTTTGGTCGGGTTTTGGCGTCGTAGGTTAGAGTTCTTCGCTTTTAATTTCCTAGTCTCTACTCTGTTATGGCGATGGCATGTTGGCTGTTTTGGTGTTAGTATGAATGTAGTTTTTTGGTTGGGATGGTTGGTAGAAACTTCTAGTTTGTACTGGTTTTTTGGCATTATTGCCTAATGGTTGATACTGGTATATTTGCCTACTATGGCAGATTTATTTAGTTGAAACTTTTATTCCTAATATAATATAAATCTAATCTTGCATATCAAAAAAAAAAAAAAACTATCATAATAATAATATAAACTGAATCTGAAAATGGTTATAATTAAATAGAATAAATTGATATTGTTAATTGTAATCATTACAATAATAATATTCACAATGAAACTAATAATATTTACGCCTCAATTAAATGAATAAATAACAATCATAAAGCATTCAATAGATGCATCAATTCCTAAATAAACCTGCAGCAACCACTAAATGTATTTACTAGCCACGATTAAGGGAAGAGCAGCAGTTACAAATTGAAGGCAGCAATCATTATGAAGGAGATCACATATGAATAATTAAGGGTTATGAAGACATGCCTCTTCAAGGGTAACGTCTCTCCCTTAAGAGACATGATCCTCCAATCAAAATAAAGGATATAAAGAGATAAACAACAAGGCTTAGAATGGTATGAAGTAGGAAAAGGATAAAGAAAGAGAATAAGGAATCTGATTATATTTGTGAACAGCAGATAAAGGTTCAGTTTGTATTGTAAGTTAAGATATTTGTGATGGAATAATTAAATGATATAATGCATTATTAATAGGATCATGGTTTTATGCATTTCATTGCTCATACTCTATGATAGCATAATCATAGTCCATTATGTATTGCTAATATGATTGCTTGCAAATCTGAATTTGATTTAATTACTATGTGCCTATGGGCACCATGATGGGAGAAGGGGTATTACAAAAGGAGCAGCAGTTGGGCACTCTCCTAGGTACGCCTTTGGGCCTAGAAGAGTTGGGCCATCAGGACACTCCTTTGTAACCTCACCCCCTATCATGGTATAGCAATATAAGGAGACCAATCATGAGGAAATGGGGAAAGATGGCCAGATGAGGGGATAACGGCAAAATTAGAATCCTCACTAGGTAGGCCACCTCATATGAATGGCATGGGCCACATGAGGCCAAAGGGGTACTACCTTTTAATCCAAAGGTTACTGCTTTTGGGCCTAGAGAGGCTAAGGACACCCCATCAAGTCACTCTCTTCCATGTTCACCCATAAGTCTGCTTGTCTATTTACAATAGATGAAACAAGGAGTATATATACAGGTTAGGGAGGTCGCACCTCCTCATCTCATAATGTCGGCCCAAGATAAATGATATTTACAAAACACAAAGGATGTCGGCCAGAAATAAATTCATAAAGCATGTCGGCCTTAATAAATGTCTTTTAATAAGTGACCAAGATGAATTCATATTCTCACATGTCGGCTATAATGAATAATGCAAAACAATAAGTATAAGTTGAATAGCCAATGGCTATCATTCAACTTATGTTTCCACGAAGGAGGTGAGCTGGAAGGAACTACCGAAGCTACTATAACATCAACACTCCCTCTCAACTAGGGAGAGAACTTCCAGCTGAAGACAAATCATCTACCACCATTGCCTGCAATCAAATATAAAGAGAGATATATATCACCTCCTTTGGGCCTAGAAGAGTTGGGCCACCAGGACACTCCTTTGTAACCTCACCCCCTATCATGGTATAGCAATATAAGGAGACCAATCATGAGGAAATGGGGAAAGATGGCCAGATGAGGGGATAACGGCAAAATTAGAATCCTCACTAGGTAGGCCACCTCATATGAATGGCATGGGCCACATGAGGCCAAAGGGGTACTACCTTTTAATCCAAAGGTTACTGCTTTTGGGCCTAGAGAGGCTAAGGACACCCCATCAAGTCACTCTCTTCCATGTTCACCCATGGTTGAGCATCCCTAGGATAAGGCAATAACTAGATTAAGGAATTTACTATGGATTTACTAATGTTTAATCACGATACTCTACCTGTTAAGTTATTATTAAAAAATTTCTCTAACTTGTTTGCAGGGATTTAATCAAACCAAGGTACTCTCTAAATCCATTGTTTCCTTGGGAAATTGGTAATTTAGGTTAAAATTAGTATAATCCCTATTAGAGACATTACAGTTACCTTCATCCTAGATCATTCTTGGTTATCTATTTTGTCAAGTGGCCCTTGAGGAGCATTGTAATCAAGATTGTTAACCATTACTCAAGATTGTTAACCATTACTCCTTATAGTAAGAGGAGCCCTTATAGATTAGCCATTGTTGATCATTCTTTGTATTTACTACCGTTGTGAG
This sequence comes from Sequoia sempervirens, assembly GCA_007258455.2. NCBI lineage: Eukaryota > Viridiplantae > Streptophyta > Pinopsida > Cupressales > Cupressaceae > Sequoia > Sequoia sempervirens. The sequence continues at coordinate 10,066 of VDFB02146306.1, read as the reverse complement.
TTAATGGTGATTTAAACCTGGGTGAAATGTGTGATTGTTGGTCAATCAAATATGAGTTTGGTGAACTCAAGTTGTCGAACTACAGAGCCTCAGCACAATATGTAGGCAAGGCCGTCAGATACAAGCCCCCAAGGACTAGGTCTAGCCCTAGGTCTCGTTCTCTTATTTTTACCTTGAGATTACTATTGATATATATTTTATTGCATGACATGTGACTTGGAATTATGTTTCAGATTATTAATTAGTTAGTAGAACTAATTATGTCTATCTCAATGGTGTGGATTCCATATCTCCACTTGAACCCGACCATGATAATTGTTGATGTTATTGCAGTTTGGGCTTCATACTTCCTTATTTATTTGTGATTATTTAATGGCAACATATCTCTAAGATGGCCGACCTCCTTTGTAATTATTATTTGTAATTATTTTTATGGTGGCCGACCTTGTCCTTGAAAAGGTGCGACCCCTCTAAGCAACATGTATATATAGGTCACTTTCTCTAATTTGTGTATCAAGCAAGTTCGATCTCCTTCTTCTCAAGTGCGAATTATATCAAGTGCAGATTATTCTATCTAGTGTGAATTATTCTAAGGCAGATTGTGAGTCTATTCAAGTGCAGATTGAAGGGCAGACTATTAGTTTGTGTTACATCATTGTTGGTGCTAATTATTGGCCTTGTGTGTGGCCTCATTGTAAAGAGACTTTTTGCCATTGCTCATATATATAAGAGATATATTTGTTGCTGGGTTTTTCTCCCTCAAGAGGAGGGTTTTCCCAGGGTATCTGCTGTGTTATTGTGTCTGATTTTAAATTAATTTTCTGTGCATTAAATCTGATCATAAAACTAACATGGTATCAAAGCGGGTTTGAAAGATCTTGATCAGATTGTTATTACAGTGATACTCTTTACTCTCTTTCTCATCGTTTACTTCTATCTCTTCGTCAAGATGGTGATCGGTCTTAAGCTTGAGGATAGACTTGAGGGAGCATCTAATTTCACATCTTGGAGATTCAGAATTATGCTCTCCTTGGAAGAAAGTGAATTGGCTGAGTTTGTGGAAAGCAAAGTTTCCAAGCCTGCTAATGAGGAAGAGAAGATTCAATGGAAGAAGAAAGATACTAAGGCAAAGAAGATGTTAGTTGATTCCATGAAGGATCATATTGTTCCCATCATCTCTAAGATGAAGACGGCAAGGGAGATGTTTAAGTCTTTGGAGGAGATGTATGAGATCAACAACACAAGCCGTGCACTTGCATTGAAGCAACAACTTCATCATGTGAAGATCGCGGAAGGAGAATCTGTCATCACTTACTTCATGAAGATTTCCAAATTGAGAGATCAGCTCTCTTCTATTGGTCATTTTGTTGATGTCAAGGATTTGACCATGCTTGCCCTTAATGGTCTTCCTTCATCTTGGGAGTCTTACATTCAAGGAATCAATGCAGATCTAAACTTCCCAAGTTTGATCGCTTGAGAGCAGATTGTATCTTCAAGAAGAGTCTCCATAGGGTTGGCCGCGAGAGGTATTGGTCGGCTCTACAAATGAAGATTAATATTCATGTTCTTAACTCGAAAGAAAGGATATTTCAAGAGGAATAACAGAGATAAAGGAGCTGATGGTGCTCCCCCATTCAGCTAGCGGACCCAAAGTCCAATGTTTCAAGCAGACTGGGTCTCCACCGTGGCCAATCAGCAATGCCTTACTCTGGCCGACATGGATGGAGACTGGGCGATTCTAGTGGAATTTCTATTCCCAAGCCATGGGACCGTGTTCAAGCCGCGGAAGGTTGTGTGTGCTGGACCTAATTTAAAGAGCAAATGCGAGATTCATCACAAATTCAGCATTTTGCATCCATCAAAAATAATATTTTAAAGAGATAGCATTCTTTGTTTGTTGAGAGTTATATCATTTAGTTTTATCCCTTTGTAATTAGTGTAAAAGAAAAGATAAGTGATTTCTCTCTTGAATTGTGTTCACTAGCATAAGATTTTTTGAAGATTTCATTTATTGCATGTTGGTTGTGAAGATTTCTGAGTGTGACTCTAAAATAAAAAGAGAATTGTAATTTCGATGGTATCATTCTCTAATGCATGAACTGTGATAGAGCCTTGAACTCTTGGAGAGAATTCGTTCTACATGCTAACTGCATATTGCATTCAAGAAATTTGTAGTTGTGCAGATTGTTTTTTGTTGTGCTGAGTTTGGCACTCTCGAGAGGAGTAAAAGATGGAAGAAAGAGTTATATCAAAATTAAATAAAGATAAGTTTCTTTATCCCTTCATTCCAATCTTTTGATATATTTCTCTTATAGGTTGATTCATTTATGTTTTAATATTGCTCATAAATTATTATGTATTTATGCTATAACCTGAGATAGTAAACCTTGTATGATTCTAGTCTTGGTATTTCTTTAGATAGTTATAAACTGTTAGTAATCTCTCTCCAAAATGCTTTCAGGACATTTCTAGGAGCAAGAAGGTGATGAGAGATTTCTTAGTGATGAAAAGCTTGAGGCATCTTGTGAGGAAGTCATGCCGACCAAAGAAATGATCAAGCGTGAAGTCACAACTTGCAGCCATGAGACTGAGTTGGTGGCTAGAGGGAGTTCACTTCCAGAAGTCTTCTTTGCAATCTCTAAAGCAGGGATCAAGAGGGAGTTCTATGACTCACTGAGAAGAAGTGAAGGTTGTAGTGTTGCAAGGCCAAGTGTTAAATCCTTGAAATAACTCTTCAGCTGTTAAGATCAGAATTGCAGAAGACAGTCGTCTAGATTTGATATTGGTAGCTCCGCAAACCTATTCAGAATAGAGTAGTCTACTATGAGGTCAAGGAGGTCTACCTTGAACTCTCTACCGTAGGTGTGCACTAAGGCAAGTGTTGCAGGAAATCTTGGACGAAGAGGTCAAAAGGTTGATGCAAGTGCTTGAAGATTTAGAGGGAGCCTACTGAACCTGAAGAAGATGGTAATCTAGTTGATCTTGGTTCTTTATGTTGATTTATGGAAACCAATTTTCAGAAGCTTAAGGAGGCTACAACTAGTTCAAATCTGGTGAATCCTACTCATGTACGCTTAGTTGATTTCTCGTATCTTATACTCAGAATCAACAGATTGCAATAAGTAAGTGCATTTCCTTTGTCGCTAAGTCTTCATGTGTGAACCAAGGCAAATACTTCTAGTTGGTAAACGGCAAGCATCCCTCGAGATAATTTTGTGTGGCACGCTGGATATGGGCTGAGATATTCTTCAGGTGTGATCCTAGAGTTGCATGGTTATACAGATTTTGTTTCGGCAGGTTGCGTTGCTGATCAGAAGAGCACCTCTGGATGTTATTTCAGTTTGGGGTCTGCGATGATCTCCTGATGTAGCAGGAAGCAGTCTTCAGTGGCACTGAGCACCGCAAAGGTCATGTACATTGTAGCATGTGTGGCAGTTTGAGAAGCAGTGTGGCTTCAGAAGCTCCTTGCAGGATTGGTTGGACAATCGTTGGAGTCGACTGTCATCCATTGTGTTAATTAAGCTATGTGGAGCCTTCTGTCAATACAGTGTTTCATGAAAAAACTAAACATGTTATTGAGGAAAGCATTTCAGTTGAGGTATATCAGCATTGATGAGCAGACGGCAGACATTCTCACCAAGCCTCTCTCCAGGATAAAGTTTGTGTACTTTCGAGATAAGCTTGGTATGGTGGAGAATACAGCCTTAACTGAGAAGGAGTCTCAAAGACAAATGCTGATCCTCTTAATGAGTTTCCTCCCTCTCTCTGCAGAGAAGTTCACAGAAATCCCTTGATTAATGAGTCATGAGAGAAGTTCCTCACAGGTGAAATCCCTTGATTAATGAGTTCTCTGTAAGAGAAGTTCAAGGTGAAATCCCTTGATTCCACCCTCTGGGAGAGCCATGGTGGATGTCATGTGTGTGACTCCATGACAGCATCACATGAGAGAGTCTGTGATGATTCCTCTTGTACTTGTAAGCCCCAGAGCCATGGTGAAAGTCATGTTGAGGTGACAACAAGTGATGAACACTTGTACATACCATACGGTTGCAGCCACATAGCCGATATCACTTCCATGAGTTGATATCCTATTTTTCATCAATGATGAGGTGGATATCGCTTCTTTCCACATATGGTTGTAGCCATCATGGCTGGCATCACAATGAGGTGTGATGCAGGTCTTGTAACAAGAAGTATCTCCCTCCCCCCAGCTTCCAGGAGTGCTGATGTTACTGGCAGCCTCAGCCCACACCTTTGATTTTATCTTTGTGATTATTTAATGGCAACATATCTCTTAAGATTGGGTCGTAATTTCTTTGTAATTTAATTAGTTTTTTTTATGGTGGCTTCCTAATCTTTTGTCCCTTGAAAAAAAAAGGGGTGCACCCCCAAGCAACATGGCTATACTATAGGTCACTCTCATTTGTGTATTATCAAGCAAGTTCCTCGACCTCCCTTCTCGGCGCTAATTATATCAAGTGCAGATTATTCTATCTAGTGCGAATTATTCTAAGGCAGATTGTGAGTCTATTCAAGTGCAGATTGAAGGGCAGACTATTAGTTTGTGTTACATCATTGCTGGTGCTGATTATTGGCCTTGTGTGTGGCCTCATTGTAAAGAGACTTGTTGCCATTGCTCATATATATAAGAGATATATTTGTTGCTGGGTTTTTCTCCCTCAAGAGGAGGGTTTTCCCAGGGTATCTGCTGTGTTATAGTGTCTGATTTTAAATTAATTTTCTGTACATTAAATCTGATCATAAAACTAACAATAATCACAACAGTAGTTTAACTGGCCAAGTTCTTTTAATTTTATTGACAGACGTTGTTATGCTTTCATGAAGTGCATGTATAGGAAGCAGCTTTTTGCAAATTATGCAAATGTTTGTGATCAAAATTTGAAATTTGTGTTTTGTCCTTAACTGTATTTTGGTAGAGATTTTTGGGCATTACAGCAAGAATGGTGACCTGCGCCCTAGTAATCAAGAAGGAAAACTGAATGGCCTATGAAAGCAGTTCCTACCAAGAATGTCACAAAAGATTTCCCATCCATTTAGCCCTGGCCCCTAATAGTGCAAATAAGAAATGGACAATCTGAGAGATCATGACCTAGCTGGAACTTCGGCAAAACCAAACCATCCTGCTGGGGTGACTTTAATGCCATTACAAGAGCTAATGAAAAAGTGATGATCATATCTATGAAACCAGGTCAAAAAGATTTTCAAAATCTTATTTCCAGAAATGCCCTTTTTGACTTGAAAAAAATCAGCGAAAATCTCTTAGTTTAATTGAAGGAAAGGCTCTAGTAATATAGCAGAATGTTTGAATCATTTTTTAATATTCACTGGATGGATGAGCAATCAATGGATCTTCAAATCTTCTATTCTTGATTTCTCAGGTTTTGACCATTACCAGTCTGGTTAGATGTCAAAATCTAATTCACCCCAAGAAAGGTACCCTTTCAAATTTGAACTGATGTGGCTAAGGGACCCGATGGGCAAAATGATGGAGGGACTGTCCAAAATAGAAGGTTCAAAAATGTATTGTATTTGTTTTGCTTAAAAATTGAGATTCATGAAAAGCTGCCTCAAAGACTGGAGCACGAAGGAAATTGGTAATATTTTTGAGGAAAACATTAGTCTAGAATTGGAACTAGAAGACCTCAATAGAATCAATCATACCACGTTCATGGCAAATGATTTATTTCAGAAATAACAGGAGATTTTAGCTAAATTAGAATAAAGTTACACAAAAGAAAAGACTTTCTGGCATCAAAATTCAAAGGAAAAACAGATAAAAGGAGATAGAAACACCAAATCCTTTCATCAATCCACCATTGCTAGAAGATAGATAAATAGATTCAGCATGATCAGCAGCAAGGATCAAATCACATTAACAGAGCCAAAGGAGATTAGAAACAAAGCAGAGAATTTTTTCCTTATCTTTTGACAAAAGAAAATAGACTTCCAAGAGGACCATAATCAGATCCTGGGATTTTTAACCTCTGAAAGCCAGAATGAAGAATTGCTAAAACCTTTCAGCAGTGAAGAAGTTAAACCTACCCTGTTCTTGATGCAAAATAACAAGGCCCTGGGTTGTAATGGTTTTCAGGAAAGGTTTTTTCAAGCATTTTTGGAAGTAACAAAGAAAAAACTTACAGCAGTAGGAAATGAATCCAGGCAATCAAAAAATTCAAAATTGTTTAAAGACTTCAAAAGCACATCCTTTGCCTACTTCAAACCAATTTCTACATGCAATATGATCTACGATTCTACACAATCAAAACAAAGGCTATTGCTGAAAGATTGAAGCTTGTCCTCCCAAAGATCCTCTTGATGGAACAAGAGTGCTTTATGAAAGAAGGTAGATCCTGAATGGCATTATAATGAAACGTGACACTTTGCATTCACTAAAAAAAGAAAGAAAAAAAGGTATGATTTAAAACTTGACATAGCCAATGCATATGTTCAAGTTAATTGATGTTTTTTCTGAAAGATGCTTTACTTGCTTTTGGTTTCACCTCTTTGTGGATGGAATGGGTGATGAAATCATATCAATGTCCACTTCTCTATTCTAGTTAACAAAAGCCCAGTTGACTTATTCCAGAATTCTGGAGATTTGAAGCAGGGGAATCAACTTACCCCTTTATATCTTCACTATAACAGTAGAGGCCCTGGGGAGATACCTAGAAGCTAAAATGGGAGACGAAAGCATGGAAGGTCTTGAAGCAACTCCAAGACATGCAATTGCCACTCAACTCCAATTTGTTGATGACACCATCCTCTTCAGATTGATGGAAGACCCTGCCCCCTCTCCACCAGAGTCAATAACATATACAAGACATTATGGGGTTAAAAATTGTTTCATTGCCTAGCAAATCAGTTATGAAAAACAGGGAGGTGGAAGGGTTTCAACTAAGGTTGAAAAAGAAGAAAGAAATATCCACGTTGAAATGCAGAAATTCAAAACAATAGAGGCAAACTGTAGTATAGAAATAAAATCAAAAATAAAATAAATTAAAGTCACTAGTTAACAAAGAGAACGATAGGGAAAAGAAAAGATAATATGAGTACATTAATGTCCATTAGTGACCAAAAGTAAGTCAATGGCACTCAAGAATACATCAATTTACAATAAAAAAATTCTGGGAAGAGAACATCCTAGGCAAGCAAAATAAAGGAATGAAAAAACTAAAAATTAAATGAAGCAATGCAACACCAACACAAGAGGTTAAGAAACCCATAAAGAGTAAGGATTGATGAAGACAGGAAGAATAGGATACAAATTTCATCAGAAATCTTTATCAGAGCCTAGAAGGGAGGATTACCAGAGCCAGCATTGACCCCTAAGTAGGGATGTCTAAGGAAGTAAAGGAATAATGAAAGGAGGTGAAAGGAGAAGAAGCAGACAGTACTAACCATCAAATTGTCTCCCACTAGGGATTCACAAATTGATCGCATGAAAAGAAGTATTAACCATCCAATTGACTCCCATTTCACAAGGGAGTTGACCATCCTCAACTCAGCCCAATCAGTAGTTGATTTTAACCTCAGGCCACAAGCTACCCAAATAAGATTAGTATATGAAGAGACTTCAAACTACCTGCCTATTGCAACTCAAAGTTAGCAACACCTATAGAGAGAACTAATGTGCCTCCCACCACCAGCATTGGAGGAAAGGTGACTGGGAATTTGTCCCATGATAAAATTAACAGTTGGGAAAACAAGCTAATTGTTGATCTCTTTGATGTCACATTTAATAAAGCAACTTTTGACATTTTAAAAAAGGATCTTGGGTTAAAGGAAAACAAGAACATTGCTATTATGAAGATTGACAAGGGAAAGGCGATTGTGGTTATTAACAAAGTTGATTGTGAAACCACGGTGATAGATCATATAACAAATAGTGGCAGTCACATGAGATTGGATTTGAAGTTTTGAACCTGTAATTATGGAGAGGGTGAAAAAAGTCATTGCTCAATCCTCACTGGAACATGGTATCAAAAATCATCTCGTTCCTAACAAAGAGGTCGCCCCTTGGATATATGGTGCTCCCCATTGTTGACAAAACCACTACCGTGAAACTCAAATTCTTTCATCAAAAAGATTCTACCCATTTTATTGACTTCAATAGGACATAAAAATAGGGGATGATGAGGTTCTAATTAGCTTTTGCTGCAATCTCCCTGCTCACCAAGGTCCCAGTTTGTGAAATGATTGAAATAGTCAACAAGTGGCTAGGAAATGAGACCTACTCCCTTGTGGATTTGTGTATACTATCCATTTCTTTAACCTTAAAGGAGAGTTCTACAAAATCAGAAGGGGTGGCTATGGGCCATGGGGTCACCACTATCCTCAATGATGGTTAATCTCTTTATGGAGAATTTTGAGGAAAAGGACCTCAACTCTTTTCTATTGATACCAAGGTGGTGGAAATGGTATGTTGATGACACTAATCCAAGCCGGCAACACGGCCCTCAAAATTGAAGTAATTTCACTCCCATCTTAACAACATAATGGACAACATTCAATTCACAAAGAAGTTGTAGTGTGAAGGTACATTACCCTTCTTTGACAGCCTTCATCTTAGAAGATACAATAGCACCAAGTGTTTAGAAAAACCACTCACACTCACCTATAACTTCATGATTTCTCTCATTATCATCCTACCCAAAGCAAGTGTTTCAAAAATCTTAGGCACAAGGGCCTTTCGAGCTTGTAACAATGAACATATTGCCCTAGAAATATCCCACCTGAGTAGGGTTTTTAAATTGAATGGCCACAAGAATAAACACATTGCTAGGGCATTAAGACACACCAAATCCTACCATGGGAGCAACAAACATGTGGACAAAACAACAAACATCCCTATGGCATTTCTTCCGTATATTGAAGGTATTTCCAACAAAATTTCAAAAGTTTCTTTTTGAACCATCAAGGAGCATATCTAAACATCAGATATGAAAGCAATTATAAGTCTACCGGATTGAAGTATTATTATCAAAAATGTATTGGGAAGTAAGTCTAGAAGTGTGAAAATATATATATTCATGCAAAGGTAATTATTGTAAATCAATTAGGAATAATTATATATATGGATCTTTATATAGACTAGATATATATATTATATATGATCATGTAATAATGATGCTTGCAGCAGTTATTTAGCTAAGTAATTATGATTCTTTAATACAAATATGAATAATAGATTCTTGTTCATCGGATTTTCCTTAAGCAATCATATGTATGGTTGAAGGAGAACGTACAGAGCAGCGGTCACAAGGGAAACCAGTCCATTTCATCACGGCAGATTATTATTATCAGATATATATATATATATATATATATATTCAGTGGTATACTGGATATTTTTTGCCAATCATTGTTTTACATATGTATACATATTGCTTATGGATAATAAAGAATATTTAAGTATATGTTCTTGTGATAGAATAGGAGATATGCTTGATTGTCTGAAACCCACCTTGTAGGAAGGGCCTGGGGTGTAAGCAAAAGGGGTAAACGAGGCTAAGTAAGTAGGTCGTTCTAGAGTTGACCATAATGGCTCCTAGGACCAAAGGACCCTTACAAAAAGAGCCAAGTAACCCACTTACGACCCCCGCCCAATCCCACAAGATGGCAAGTGTCTTAGGGGGTTGAGACATTAATGGGGAAAGCAGATACAAGCCGCCAAGTAAGAGGGCTGTGGTAGACACCCTCGACTTAGTGTAGAAATGGCTTCAGGCAGACCCATCATGTCCCTTCTTCCAAATCCTAATATATGCTTGCATTACTGATAATCTATGGATGTGATGTAATTGTGTAACTCTAATAAATAAGCATATATACATACATTTGCATAAAAAATTTATGTGGTGATTGCAGGATTCAAACCCAAGATTGCATCATTAAAGAGATATTATTTGGTAAGACGAACCCCTAACCCTAATTTGCTGCAATTTGTGATTAGTAGGAAAATTCTAGGGCAAATCAGGAGAGGGACATTACAAGGCTACATTTGGCCTCATGGACATTAAAAACTTTTTGTTTTACTGTATTCTGTAAA
>VDFB02146305.1:0-42444 GCA_007258455.2 Sequoia sempervirens | reverse complement strand
AATCACTCAATAAAGCAATCACTTAGCCAACTTTATCTCTCACATACTACCAAGCATACACCTCCATTGTTGCAACCATTTTGAGCATCCATCTTGCATCTATTCAACTAACCACATTCACCATTGCATTCTTCATCACCTGAGCTTCATTTTGCATTAGGTTACATGACATTTTGCTAACCAAGGAGCACACAAATCAACCATCAAAAGGGCCAACCAACTCAACTATTCAAACAAGGTAAAAAAAGTATTATTTTCTTGTATTTTTGTTTGAATTCAACTAGGCTCATCTTGAGGTGTTGTTAGTGTTTTCCTTGTTTTGCATTTCATTTCGTTTTGCAATCCTAGACTAGGAAATCCTCGCTTGCACACATTAACTATTACTTTAAATGGATTATTTCTAATTCAATAGGCATTAATTGTATCATGTAGCTGCATTTTCTCTTTCTCATGTTGTCATTTTGTGTTACTTCATTCCTAATGAGAGGGAGAGCAACATGAGAGAATCTAGTGTCATGGAAAAAGGTAAGATAATCTAGTACATTAAGGTGTTGACCAATTCAAGTAACTATAAGCTACTTGTATATCCTTCTCAAAATGTCTTAGTCAATTTTCAAATATGTTCTTCTATCATCCCTTGTGTTGATTTATATTTGATTTGTAGTTAGAATTAGACATCAATTATATCCTAGGTTAGGATTCAACTATGAGTTGGCCATGTTTTGTGTCTCTATGTTGGCTTGAACTCTAAGATTATAATGTAGAACTTGGATGAACTATAGAATTAAGTTAAAACTTAATAGCTAAATCTAACATAATACCTAATTGTGGGTTAGCTGAAAATAGAAGGTAATAATTATTTTGGATCATATGAGATTTAACGTTATTTACTATTTTATACTCATTTGGGAGACTAGAAGATCAAATTATAGAATGTCTCTTTACAGGTAAAACTCTAATTTTCAAGAAAATCAATTTAAAATATTAATAGTGAGGTGGAAGCTTTACCAATTATATTCACCATAGTAGGACTAGTGTGGGGCTTTCAAAATGACTCAATTTCCCTCACAATCTATATTGGTCTCTATTGAATTGATACTTTTCATTTGTGGTAGTTTTAATCTTATTGGGTTATGGTTAAATAGTTAAAGAAGTGGAGATTACATTGAATACAACCCATTAAGTGAGCTTGTGGGTATGTTTCTTGTATTGGGCTTTGAAAAAAATATACTAGTGATTTAAGAGGGATAATGAGAATATTTTTTAATTAGATATTAATTTTGGATGAGAGATTTGCATGGTACTACTCTCTATTTATTTATTTATTTTTCTTATTGTATGAAGAGGTTTTTTATAATATTTTTAATTATGATCATTTAGGAGAGCTTTTGACCTTGAACACAATGAAAGAGTGATTTGAGATTATTTTTCTCTTCTCTTAACTTTCCTACAAAGGGTTATGCATATGACCTTGTATTTGATCTTCATTTGTGTAGATAATATAGTGAAACATAGATACACACATCTTGTTATTTATTTTTTCTTTGGATTCAATGAAATATTGAAAGGAAGTGATTGTGCTTGTATATAATAATTTTAAAATAAACTATTTAAAATAATTATATTAAATTATTATTATAAAAGGACATAAATCTCAGATTGAGCATGAAATAGATTTTCTTGTACTTCAACAAAGGATTTTGGACACTCAACAAAATATACAAGCTCTTCAACAACATGATGAATTGATTCAAACATTAAAAAAATAAAAATAAACTTAGAGATCCCCCTCAATGATGGATTTATATATTTTTAGGTGAAAATATTAAGGACCAAGACTCTTTTAATCAATGTGAAGGACTAAGATTTGACTCAATTAACTAGCTTGATTGATCAATTGACTAACTTTGTTGATCATTCTTGATTGAATTGATTTCTCAATCAAGTAATTTAGTCAAATAATTTGGTTGAGAGTTAACTTTGATGAACTAATTATTTAACTAGTTTGATTAATTAGTGATAGGTGAAACTAACTAAAAGGTATGTGTATGAAAATGAGAGACCAAAAGGGTATTAAAATTGGCCACTTTTTATTTAAATTAGTAAAAAATGATCTTGGATGAGTAATTGAAGATAGCAATGCTCAAAATTTGAAGATTTAATATGAAGAACATTTTTAGAGCTAAAAATATAGTTTCTAAACTAATATTTTAAAAAAATGGTGGATATTAATTGGCTCAAATAAAGGGAACACATAGTTCTCATATTTTTGTCATAAAAATATAACATAGTGTTTGGTTTGACTTCCCTAAAATTTTGAATATTTTAAGTATTTCACAAATCACTTTGGTGGAAAATTATCTATCATATATTTAATGCCTAATTTTTATTGCTAATCTATAATGAATATATAATTTTATTACTAAATTTCAAAGTGAATGCATCTTGAAAAATGAGAAGTTGAATGTGCTCCCCCCTAATTTTTTTGAAAAATAATCAAAACTCAAATTTTTGAATGTGTATAGAAGATAGTCTAGAATGTAAAATATAATTTATTTCAAATTTAGACAAAAAAAAACTTAAAATACTATATATAGGTTTGTAGTTAAAAAAGGAAGACATTAGTGAAAGAATTTAAAAATAAAAATATTATTTGAAATGTAGAAAAATTATATGGTTAGAAAGGTAAGAAATAGATTGATACTATCAAATTTAATTTAAAATATATACTTTTGATATTCTCCATCAATAGAAGAAGAGAGGTTGATACACTTGTCAAATAATGATTGTAATTTCTCTAAACTATCAAAAGTGTGTTTGTATGTTAAAGAATGTATAGTTTGTAGGGTAAAAAGAGCATGTGGATAAAAATCATGGGATTCAAATGATTTACACCCTTTTTTTATTTTTTTACATACCAAAAATGTTCCCATACTATAACTTGGCATAAATATTGCCAACTAGAAGAAAAGGTGATAAACTAGTCAAATAATAATTGTAGTTTCCTTAAACCATGAAAAGTGTGTTTGTATATTAGAGAATGTATAGTTTATATGGTAAAATAGATAATGTGGATCAAAATCATGGGATTCACATGTTTTTCAGACATTTTTATTCTTTTACATGCAAAAAAAATATTCTCACAATATAACTTGATATAAATATTGCCAACCCTTACCTAGGGTTATATTTTCATAGGAATCCAACCCAAAGGGTTGGACTTGCATGTCCACACCCAAATATCTATTTTTTTGTAAAATATAGAGAAAAACATATGATTTGATTCTTTTGCATCTACAAAATAAGAAAAGGTGGTAGAATTGTTAAACAACAACTATTTTTTTTGTCAAAATCACAAAAAGTGTTTCTATGTCAAAGAATGTGTAGTATGTGGGGTAGAATAGAGCATGTGGGTCTAGAATCATGGCATCCATATGATTTTTTACCATTTTTATACTTTTTCCTTCTCCAAAAATACGGGATCATTATAACGTGCTAGCAATATAATGCAACTACACTATAATGTTATTTTTCTTGTGTCTTCCTTAAGTATTGCCACCCCTTAGGGTAGGATTAGGTGTGAGTGGAATTATAAAAGGAATGGATGTACTAGAGGTGTTCATGAGGAAATGAGTATAACCACGAGGTAGGCCATACAAAGGAGTAAAGCAAAAAGGAGGTAGAAAATACACTTGGTTTAATAGTGGTAGTGACCATGAAAGTGGTATAGTTGGGGTTGGAAGAGGAGGATGAGTTGGAGGATACACTATTCTAAAATTTGTGTGCCATGAGTACATCCCACTAATGTATTGTAAAATATATTTTCTAATTGATTATATACTGCAACCAAGGCTTGTTGAGTGCCAAGTGTAATGTTGTGTTTAGCCATATAAGCATCAAGATCACAGTCTTCTTGACCACCTATATTGGTCTCAACATGATCACCATTAAAGATATCATTTTATTATAATGGGCAACCACATTAGGGTTTAAGCAATATATCATTCTCAATGGATGATTAGGTTCTTGAGTAGCTCATGTCATATGCAATAAAATGAAAATAATAAACAAATCTCATCTTAGAATAAGAAAAATAGTAGAATAATATGGAATTAAAAAATAGGTGTAAAATATACTTATTCCAGTTCCAAAGTAAGGGTGGGTAAGTTAGATATAAAAAGATATGATATGCATATAAGAACAACAAACCCTTAAAATAGTCTATTTCAAATAATCTAGACTTATTATGGATTTACTGCTAGATTAGGTTTGAAAAATCTATATGAAATAAACTATTTATTTAATTGAAATAATTTTGAATCATTAGAAATAATGTTGGTCGATCCTTTTATTTTGAAAAATCTATGAATTGTAGTTTATTGCAATAAATTTTCAATAAGAGCTCATAAAACAAGGTGAAAGGAGATTAGATTTAACAATAAGATGCAAAACAAAAATATATAAAAAACTCTAATAATGATAAGAAATTATCCTAAGAGAAACTAAATCATGTAAGATTAGACAAGAACACCAAAGACGTAAAGAAAAATAAAATTTTCTATACATTGAAATCCATACATATGAACATGAATAAACATAGATTAAATAATAATATCAATCCACATGATACTTGAAATGATATTTATCCTATGCTACAAAACCAAAAACTATGAATAGATGTAACATCTATAGATCACTCCATGTCTATGAATCTAAGCTGTAAATGTGTAGATTTAATCCTCTTGACTAGATGTACAAATTTTCTTGATTCATCGGTTTCCACAATGCTTACCTGTGAAGGAGGTAAACGTGTTTGATAATTTGTACTGCATATGCCATTCAAATCTAATCTCTGTCAACGCCCCTTTCTTCCAAAGTGTAGAAGAATAGGTGGTCCATCTATGAATGCCATACAATTTTACGTAGTCATTCATTGCTTACTCTGCTTTACCATGTGAAGGAAGTAAGCGTGTTTAACAATCCAGAATCCTCTGCGTACGCCATGCAAATAAAATCTCTGTCAACACCCTTTTCTTCTACAGTGTAGAAATATAGGTGGTCGTGTGAATGGCAAGCAGTGAATACAGAGAAAAAGTAAAGCCATCTTCAAAGTCATCTGTACTGAACTCCGAAACAATAGGAAAAATCTTTCCAAGCCTCTATTTTGTCCCCGAATTCTTATGAGAAAGCTGCCCAGCCACGTCAAAATAGTCAGAATTCTACGCCCGTAATGAGTGTTCTCACACGCAGAAGAAAATTGCACATTTTTTTCGTCCCCATCAAAATCTGATCTCTCTCTGTCTTTTTCTCCCACACTCAAAAGAAATTTCCACACAACGAGTACTGTAAAATCACAGAACGTGTGTGACTGGAAACCTTCCCCACCAGCTATTTCGTTACATCTTCACCACTATAATTATTATAATTTAGCTTTTATCGGACTTTGTAAATTCGTACAAGTGAAAACATTAGACTTAAAAGAAGATAAAATCTAATATTTTAGGGCTTTCTTAACATAAAAAATTCCTATTGGATTCATATGTAAATTTATATTATAGCAGAAATAAATATATATTTTTTAATTTTTAGTTTTAGTTTTTAATTTTATTTTAGTTATCTTTAAAAATATGTTAATTAAATATTTTATTCACAATATTTATGTAAGAGAGTTGATTCAACTTATAAATCTATCTAGTATATTTTTAATTATGATTTTAAATTTTATATACTTCACACATCATTCTTTTATACTTTTTGGATGTAATTGCTATCATGTTTATATCATGTGGACATAAAATTATTGGTGCAATCCTTTCTAACAAATATGACTCCACTTCCCACTAATTCTTTATTGACCTAATTCAATATTTTGACCATTATTTATCCATTTACACACTAATTCACTTGAAATAAGGCCTAGATTGGGATATTTAAAGGCACACCCTAAGACCCTAGGATATAAAATCATAGAGGATCAAGGATTCATAATGCATGATTTGCAAAGAATAAAATTCAATTTTAGCAAAGGAAAACAACATTCATAATAGCTTGTATCAACATTTCAATTATAGATACTAAATGTCTCATCATTCAAGTATTGTGAAGAGAAAAAAAGGGCTCAAAAAAGGTGAGGGGAATTGAAGCACTGCATTCCTAGCTCAATGAGATTCTAAAGGTGTTCATCAACACCATCCAATCTTAAATAAGCTAATGGTTGAAGGAAAACAAAATTTTCATGTCTACAAGAACACATGATCTAATTTTTTAAAATGACACAATCACAAAATATTAGGTAGGATCAAAATAGTGATCAAGTCCAAGAGAATATAATACTAAATTTAATTTTCCATAGTTATTTGTAGGTGTTCATAAACTAATAATGGATTAAAAATCAACTTCTTCCCACTGATCAATCAATCCATCATGTTGAAGTAGATACATAATCACATCTTCCAAGTTCTTTATTGATTTATAATTTAGACATCATATATCTGGCTTGGTTTATTGTGTTATTTTAAGTCTATTTTATAGTATAGCATATGTGAGAGTTAGACAATGAGGTTTTTTGTACTAACTAAAAAAAATTGATGTATGTTTCCTTTCTATTTTTCTTATTTTCCTTTGCTATGTTATGTTTGTCTACATTTCCTTTTGATATTTTAGTGGGATATTTTTAATCTCCTACATTTATCGTGGAGCTTTTCTAGGCTTTCCCACCCTTAAGGAGTTTCATTCTATTTAATGGTCTCAAAATCAAATGGTTCAACTACTAATGGAATTGTAGATGGTCTTGAAGAAAAACATCATGACACCACTTGTTGGAGCTTAATTTGACAAAGCCCAAAATTTCTTTGTCCAAGTATCATTTGTGCATTTTCCCTAACTTTTTCCCTTCATTTATAACCGATCTAGGAAATATTTGAATGGGTCTCCCTTAGTCAATTTTGTATAAGTATTGTTCCTTATAATTCCCCATCTCCCTATTAGATGTTGGAAGTTACACACTTTTAAAAATTTCAAGCTTGGAAGTGTTTTGGTAATTTTTTTATGTTTTTGTAGAGTTGCAATCTTTTGGTGAACTACCATATTTCTTCCTCTTTTATAACTTTGGTTCTCACCTATAGCCCTATATAAATGTTACAAAATATATTATTGGGCCCTTATTCCTTCAATTTTCCTTTGTTCTATATATTTATAGAATTTTTATGAACCTTTAAACTTTGGTCTCCTCTCCTAACCTCTTATCCATTTTTACATTTTTTTCAATTCCCATTTCCCTATTATTGATTCTTCTAACTAAATTACCTAATTTTCTCTAAACATAAGCTACTTCATACTATCAAAAAAAATCAAGTCAATGGAAAATGAACAAGGATTTAAAAACTCCTTTTGCATTTTAGGCTCTACAAAACCAAGGTGGGTATCCCTATAGATACACCATTCAAAGATATACAACTTGAAAATAAATGGTGTTTTTAGCATATTAACTTCTTACACATAATGCTAAGAATTTTAACACGTCTTCATTTCATCCAAACATTCCCTATAACTCTCTCAAGTGTTGATGTAAGAATATAACTAATGACTAATTAGAAGAAGCTTAGAATATTAAATGATTTAGATTCTTTTTTGATATTGAATTAAATGTATTACTAGATCGGTGCCTTGTCCAATTATAGAATCAAGAATCATTAAATTATCCTATAAAAACAATCTAAACACAAGTATGAGGGTTTACATATACCATTACCTTATAACAATACAACCGACTATTGTTCAACAATACATTTCTCGTTACAAATCCTAGTTCATATCACAAAATCCCAATATTTTATTGAAATCAATTATAGTACTCATTGAATAGAAGCCATCAATAGAATATTTATTAAAATAAATGTGTAACATAGAATCTCAAAATTTGTGATTGTATTAATTCATAGAATTTTGTGTATAGAATAGAATACAAGAGTGTTGATGAATATCGCTCATATGTGCCTTAATTTAGACTGTGTATTGATATCATAAGAAAAAAATTACAATTCTTTCTTATAAAAGCTAAGACTCGCTAAAACCTAACTAGCACATCCCAAAAATACATTCTACAAAATCCCCAAAATGAGGCTTAAAAACCCTTTTATAAAAATAAGGGAGCGACAAGAAAAGAGCCTTGCACAAATGTCACATTTTCATTTAACAGTTTGCTCACATGACAAGAAAAAAATTGATACAACCACTTAGATAAGATAAAAACCCTTTGAGCAAGGAAAAGTTAATAATGAGGCCATTATAGAAGTTGCAACTAATGTTCAACATGTTACTCCATCTACTCAATGTATTTCTCAAGCCATGAATTGTAATCATCTTTAGTTGGTCATTGAAAATCTAAAATATTTTGGACCTAATTATTATGGACATTATATTTGACATCCATAATTGCCTGAGTCTCCTTGATAAATTTATCTAAACTAAATTCTAACGTTATCAACTCATCAATTAAATTATTTAGAAGAGCCAAATTTGGCTTACCGTGCTTAAGAAAGTGAAAGAACACATAGTTGGGATCGCAATCCCAAACTCCCTTTTCCAAATCTGTAGAGGCTTAATTATCCCAAAATTGTCCAAAATTTTAGGCATTACTCCTTTCTCTAATTCCTCAAAAAAAATTCAATTTATTCCTTAATTTTAAGTCTAATCTAGACTAGAAAGCTAGGATTACCCATAATAATCCAATGACCTCATTGGTCTCTATAATCTTCTTGGGGCATTGTTGTCAAATTTTGCAAATTTGATAATTTTTGTTATGGATGTTATCCTGGGAATACACACCTTCAATTTCTTGTAAATATTTCATCTGTTGAGCGTGCTTGATGAAAGTGGTTTTCAAATTATTACAACTCCCCTAGGCATCTTCTAACATGTACAATATGTTTGATCATCTATGGCCAAGGATGTCATCAATTAATTTTTTAGCAATCTTTTGCACCTCATCCTTGCTACCATCTCATCCTCCTTGCTTTTCTTTAATTGTTCTTTCAAATTCTTTATTTTCAAAGAATAATCTTATTTACCTTGTGCAAACAAGTCAAATGAACTTGTTCAATTTGTTACCACTGGTGTAGATTCTCCATAGGGAGAAGGAAGAAACACTACACCTTCTTATATTCATTTAGTAATTTTTGATATTTTTCCTATAACTTATCATAATTCATTTATAGTATCTTAGTGGAAGCTTCACTAAATAGTGTAGTATTGAATGCAAGAGATGCATCTTAAAACGGAGAAATATCAAAGACTCTTAATAATGAGAATCCTAGGAAATTATCCAATATTTATTGTCATAGGTGGCTTATTTGTTGATGGTGCCAAAGCCCAAATTGTCAAAGATACATAATTAGCATTGAAACCAAACTTAAAATAAGAATGATTTACTTGTTGCTTAGTTCTAAATGCATCATAATATTTCCTTCTTATTGTATCCATAACTATAAAAGTGGTTATATCACATTATGGCAATAATATGATTCAAACATCCTACATCTTTTTTCTAAACTCATCAAGTATTATATTTTTGACACTAAAATTGACTTCCTTTAAAATATCTTAGGTTATTTCTCCACTTGAGAGTGGTCAAGATACTTTCTTGGATTCATTAAATTTTTCATAGAATTCTCCTCTCTTTAATCTTAGCATGAAATCCCTAAATTCCTTTGATTTCACAAATTCATCACCATTGATAAATTGTGTACATGTCAGGGCTTTAATCTCATTTTCTTCTCTTCTCCCATCCCTAAGGCCAATTTTTAGCCTATCTTGAGGGATACCCAGGATCTACACCCTTGGTGGAATAGGAAAATTTTGATCTACTTCTTCCTCATCAACTACATTTTCAACAACATCCTCATTTTTTCCCCTCTCCCACACCTAAGAAATAGTCCTCATTTTTTTTATATTCAACTCTTCTTTTCTTGATTGGTCATTTGGCTAGAGATATAATTGATTGAGTTGAATAATCTTGCACATGTTACACTTGTGGCCTTTGTGGCACTTATCTTTGTCTTACCACCTAATAAATATATGCAACCTCCTAATGGTCTCTATTGTCTTGAGGCCTCTCCTCAATATTCCTCTGAGGTGACTTATAAGCCAAAGAATCAACACTATTTAGAATAACATTACTACCAATCATAGGATCTGTTAGTTGAGGAAAAGCACCAATTGAGTTTGGGCTCTCCATGGTTCTCTACTGCTCACCTTTCCAAATAATTTCCCAATTATTTCTTCTTTTCTTGATTTATTCTTCATCTAGGATATTTCTAATTGTATCCTCTTCAAACATCACCTTGTGATAATAGTTTCCCAATATTGCATTAATTTTGATAGGACCAAATAAAACCCTTTGGGTCACAATCCCTCTTAACATAAAATCTTATTTTTTATGTTTGTAAAATTGGGTACAATAGCTCTAATCCTTCCTTGTTTGTACATATGAAATCTAAAAAATTACCAAATAGGTTGGAAATAATGAGCCCTTCATACAGTTTCTGAAATGAAATCAATTTCATTAAATTTCTAAATAATCTCCATGTATGCCAATCTTGCAGGTACATATCTTGGTAGGATATGGGGATTGACTAGGGACCCATATACTCTTAACATAATAGAATTTTTATGCAGAAACCAAACTCCCCAATTGTGTGAGATGCCTAACTCTAGTGCATTATCCTTTGTACTAAGGAGGTTTATAATTTCCTTTGGAAACTTTTTCCATTCAACACTTAGGAAAATTAAAATTGGCTTGATTCAAAGCATTCCTCGAAAACTACATAATTGGCATTTTGACAATACATATCCTAGATATAAGTCTAACATTTCATTGGGAGAGTGATATTATTATTTTCAAGCATTCTGATATGTAAGTGTGTCATAGAAAAATGGCCCCTTGTCATTTTCATGGCCTATTAAGTCTTGTTTCATGATGTTTGATATATTTTGCTCTGATTTTATGTTGTAACATGGCTTGAACATGCATATTTAAGTACTAAAATTCAAATGATGATGCCTTGTGAAGTGTTGTAAGATATTTCCACTCTTCTAGAATCTATTCATTACAATTCACCTAAAATCACCTTTTCATCACTAATCAAGTCCTATTTTGAAGTGTTGTAAAGTATTGTAACAATATTTCACACTTTTCTAGGAATAATTTCACTATTTATCCCTTTCTTATGCTTTATTTAACCCCTTTATGACCTTATAAGGCTTAATTAAGTGCATTTTTTAATGTTAACTTGACAAACAACATTAAATACAAGATAATTCCTGACACCCATTTTTCAGGTCTTAGGTGGGACCCATTCGCCATGGGTGGAAAATGAGTCCCCTTTGGCTCCAAATTCAAAATATTTTAAATTTCCTTTCAGGTTTTTATTCAAAAAAACACTTGATGTTGGCCTGTGATGAGGTATGAACGAGTTACTAAGGCACAAGATTGTACAAATATGTGATTTTCACCTCATTTTACATCTTCCAACATTCACATATCATATATCATATTCAAGCAATCTCAAGCATTCAATCATCTTACAACATCTTATTAAGCATTATTCAAGCACTTTAAAGCATCCATTGACATTACTTTAGATTTGCATCATCAAGGGTTTGGTAAGTTGATAGCATTTGTATGTTGTTAGTTTATCATTCTCTTGCATTTCATTGTTTCATTAAGGGTTTGATTACCAAAAGTGGGGTTTGACCAAGGAAAACCCCTATTTTCTAACCCTCAACCATTTTCCCCTCTTTCATGTGTGTTTGCAGACTTTTGTGTGTAGATTTAACAAGTGTTTTGGTGTTGAAGATTGGTCAACAAGTCAAGTAGGTGCTTCTAGTCAAATCAACTCTATATCAAGCTTGGAGAAGGTTTTCAGTTTGTTTCCTACGGAACTAACTTCCGCAATCCGACAAGAAAATACTCTTAGTTCTAGTGTTGTAGAGTTGTCTCCTGATTTCTCAAAATTTTAGGAGAGGACAGATTCACCACCAGTGGCAAATGAGTCCCACCTTAAGACTGAAAATCTAAATTTTTTCAAATTCCAAATCCCGACAATCGTAAACTTGTTTTCTAACACTTTTTCATCGTAGGGACTCACACCCCGGCCAATGAGTCCTACTATGGAATTTCAGCGGCATTCACAACATTCTAGATTCATCAAATCTTTCCGAGGTGCACTCTGTTTCATCCTATTTCTTCACATTGCATCATTTCATCTTTTAGTTCATTGTTTTCATATCACAATGTGTTTTCCAATATAGTTTAAATCTTAGTTTTGCATTCAAATTCATCACATAGTTCACTTAATTGCATTTAGTTTACTTCATTTAGCTTAGAGAACATCATACATAACATAATTTGAATGAACCCTTAGCATTTTTTGGGTCCTATCTCTCTCCTTTTAGGTGAAAAACCCTAGAAGAGCTAAAGAAGCCCATAGGAACCAAAAATCTATGGTTCAGTAAGGACTTATCCCAAACCTTCATTCCAATATATAAAACATGTGAAATGATAAAGAATACCATTTGAAGATGACTACCTTTCCACTTGTTTTAGTTACCACTAATTGTTTGTGCATCTCTTTTGCAATGTAGGTGGAAAAATAAAATTCTTGATGTATGATCAATATTTAGTATATTTATGACAATCATCATTATTTGGATAGGGATTTGAAATTTTACATCCATTCTCAATGCCTGACATAAAGCATGATATGTTTTGACAAAATAAACTTCAAACAGGTCTTTGATGAAAGATTCAATTTATATGGAGCCAAACCTCACAAGCCTCATATCTATACCTTTGATCCTATATTTGGGAAACTAATTTATCATATAACTTACCTTATCATTTTGACACTCCTTGGAAAAAAATTTAAAGTCCACAAGCTTATTGGTAGCATGATTTAGATTGAAAACCTTAACAATGAAATATCTATCAATGTTAACCATTTCACCTCCATTTATAATAATTATATTGTTGATATTTTGATTGTATTTATCTTAAAAAAATTATAGTGAAGTCTACATTAAGAAACACATTGGGTACAATTAATTTTCCCATATCAAAATCCCAGATACATGAGATTAGTTTCTTAGACATTCTTTGAGTATACCAATGTTCAAATAAGGCATATCCATTTATTGAAATTGTGGCATCCCTACATTTTGAGGAATGCTCCTCCAAGTGATCAGATAATATTCATTTTCCTTGTGAGATTTTAACCCTTCTAAAAGACCCAAGTAACTAAGAAATTAAATCCTTATATAACAACCTTCTAGACTTTGAGGATGAACAACTCGTCTAACTCATGTTTTATGGTAAGAGTATGATTGAATTGCACAATTTTCTAAGAGAATTATAGGTTTTTGAAGTTATGCAAACTAGAAACCCTTTATCCAAGTAAGGAAACACATAAACTATAGATAATTTAATGATATTAGAAAATTTTGAATAGCTACATGTTATCAACACATAAACCCTATTTCTTCTTGGAGATGCTTGAAATTTTGGAAACATTTGAATATGTGTTCTCTAGATTGCTTTTGTGATTTTAAAAATTAAAAATCATGGTTCTTTAAATGGATAAAATACCTTTGGGTTTGGTAGGTGAGTATTCCTTCTCGCTATTACTACTCATATACATGTGAAATGATAATTTGCACATACCATTCTACAAGTTGAAATTTTATCTATTGATCTTCATGTGGTGTGGGAAAATAAATGGCTCACATGAATTTAAAAAATTTACAAATAGCTTCCCTAACCCTTTTCAAATGTTGAAGAATAGTCGATCAAATGTTACAAATCCACATGTTGCTTTCTTGCAATCATGCAAGCTCACCCTAGCAATAGAATTTGGAACTCCTTGAGGTAAGAAAAGGGCATGGAGTGAATATTAATATGCCACACAATGATAGTACAAAAGTGGGACCAACAAGTAGGTTTCAGAGGACATAAATTAAGTTAGCATTTAAGCACATGCACAAAAGTTGTTTTATGGGTTGCTAGGAAGTGGGGACAGTAATGTAGGTCCTTAAGCCAAAACAAAAATAAGAAGGAGATGGTTACTAAATGTTTGAGGAAACATGAAGATGCAATTTAAAATATTTCAATAATACAAACCAATCAACACCAAAACATAACATATATCATGTTAAACCTTAGGAAATTTGAAAGCAAGGGTTTAGGACTTTAGTGGATTTTGGCAAGTATGAGTAAAAAACCATAAAATTTATAGACTCCATTAGTGGCTCTAGTTAGGGAAATATTCTTAGAAAAATAATAAAAATAATCTAGAGAAATTCTTGAAGTAGACAAAACAAGGAAAAACAAAAAACCAAAATCTGAAAATAACTATACAAAATTACATATAACATAGTGCATGAAAAATATTTTTTAAGAAAAATGGAATTTCAGGAATGTCCATGCATTGGAAATTATTCTACCTCACCTTTTACATTCTAAAAAAATTATGAATCCTACCCATGAATATCTATGATAATGAATGGCCCAATCCATAAGGGATCAAATTTTCTATGTTTTCCTTTATTCTACAATCTTGCATTCCACATCAACACCATGTTGCCAACTTGGATGTTTATGCTAGTAGCCTTCTTATCATGCAAATATTTAACTTTTATCTTCTTTTTTACATTTTTTACGTGAGATTTTCTTCTCTTCTTATCTAGTTGTATTAATTTATTTATTCTACATTCCATGGCATATGATATGTCTTCATTGTATTCTTGCACAAATTTATAAACTGGAAGAAAATTGTTAATGGAAATTCTAGCATATAAATAACAAATTAATTCATAGGTGACTTACCATGTATTTTCTAATAGTCACTCTATCAACCCATAATTCTAACTTGATCTTTGAATTCCAAGCCTTCTTATTCTTTTCGAGCATTATCTTGATGATCTTTAGCAATATTTTGTTGCTTGATTCAACTTTTCCATTACCTTGGGGATGATAAGGAGAGGAATATGCCACATTTATTCTATAGTTGTCACAAAATTTAGAAAATTCCTTGGACTTGAAACACATTCCATTATCATATGTTAATATGTTTGGAACCCCAAAACTTGTTATTATGTGTAATTAATGATAACCTTTCTTGTTGCCTTCTTGGTTGGTATTGCATCTACCCATTTAGTGAAGTAGTATGTTGTTACAAGGATCCATTTGAATTTGCCACTTGAACCTTTTGAAATTTCACCAATGAAATCATCTCCCCATTTCTAGAAAGGAGCTTCTACTATCATGGACATCAAGGGTAAGGCTCTTGAATATTTTAATTTCCTAGAGAATTTCTAACACACATCACATTTTCTTACAAATATTTGAGTGTCAGAAAGAACTGTAGGCCACCAATATCTAGACCTAATAATCTAATGTGTTATTATTTTTTCTATGAAATGGCCTCTGTAGTTCTAACTATGTATTTAATTTAGTATATTAGGGGATTGGTCATCAATTACACACCTCAATAAGACCATATTTTTATTTATCCAATACAAATCACCCTACAATATGATATACTTGATCACTTGCACAACTTGAGGGTCCTCTTTATATTTTCATTCAAATATTCAAGACAAGAAATAGTTAACAATTATTGTATAATATCATTGAACCATGTAGATGATTGTAAATTACATTCTATTAGAGACATCTCTTCCTCTACTTGGTTTATTTGGGATGCTTCGAGGTTAGATTCATCCATGATCTTGGCTAATCCTTTTCCTCAAGCTAATTTATTGATCTAGATATCAAAGTTAAATTCTTAGATCTTGTTGATCCAACTACACCTTCTTCTAGTGACCTCCTAGAAGGTAAATATGTCTTTAACTATAGTAATTGGGACATAAGAAATTATCTTGGATCCCACAAGATATGGCCTAAATATTTTTACAACTCTAACCAAACCATAAGCCTACTTCTCCATTATATTAGACTTTGATTTATCTTCTTTGAGTGATTTATTGAAGAAAGAGATTGGTTTCTCATATCCCTCATCAATCTCTTGCAACAATACTATAAGAACAGTGTGGAAAGAGGTGAAGAAAAAAATGAAATACCTTTGAGAAATCAGTGGTTTTAAGCACAAGGGACTTTTTATAGAATTTTTCATATTTTGGAAGGCCTCTATGGACTCCTTACCCTAAGAAAGTGATTCCCATTTATTTAACATATTTGAAATCAAATTTATGACAAACCTTCTCACATAGTTGATCTTTCTTTACAAAGATTGGACTCTCAAATTCATTGTTTTAGGTTGTGGAATCTTGTCAATAGTTGCAAGTCTTTTTGAATCAATTTTAATTTCATCTTTAGAGATAATGTGACCTAGAAATTTTCCTTTTGTCACTCCAAACATACACTTTTTGGGTTCAAATATACGCCATATTCTATAGCTCTAACAAAAAAATTCTCAAGATGTGTACAATGGTCCTCATCTTTCTTTGAAAAGGAGTAAGTTAATCTTGAGAGACCACCATAATGATATCAATTAAATTAGAGAGGGATGCATCCATAGCTCTTTTAAATGTGGTACTTGTATTTTTTAATCCAAAAGGCATTCTCATATATACATGTTCCCCAAGGTGTTGTGAAAGCATTCTTATATTGTTTTGATTCTTTCACCTTCACCTAGTTATACCTTGAAAAACCATCTATAATTGATAGCAACTCACAACTAGTCATTTTTTGTAATATTTCCTCAATATTGGGAAATGGATAATTAATGAAGACACATTCAAATTTCTAAAATCAACACACAACTTAATGTCTCCATTGTTTTTTTAACTAGCGCCAAATTAGAAACCCAACTAGAATGCTTTGTGGGTTTAATTATTCTTCCATCTTTGAGTTCCATTAGCTCCTACTACATTTTGGGTGCCAAAATTGGGTTAATTGGAAAAAAAAAATTGAAGGGTTTAGCATCTAGCTTGAGAGGAATTTCAAGTTGGAATAGATCTTCTTTATATGTCTTCAAGTCATCATAAGACCATGCAAAAACATGTTAATACTTCCTAAGCAGAGAGATAAACATAGTTTTGATTTTTTGGGCTTAATTTCTTCCCAATATAGATCTTTTTAGGTGAATCTTGTGTTCCCAAATTAATCTCTTCAATGTCATTTTCATGAAAAATGGTTGGCTTTGCAATGTACTTATCAAAATTATCAAAAACTATTTCTAAAGTGAGCAACCCTTTTGGGATTTTATTGGTTTTTAACTGAATGACCTCATTCCTAAAAATAATTTATTTTCCATCCACAACTTCAACAAAACTTTGAGAATCAATCTCTGGGCTATAGTATTCATCTACACAGTGTAGGAATTTTAACAAATCTTGATAATCATTGAATAAATTCAAATTGTAGATATTATTTGGAACATAAGGTTTGGTTTTCACTTCAAACTTTGAAATTCCATCAAAATTTATCATTGGGTCTAAGAGCTATGTTTAGCAAGAGATCTACCATGATATTTTTGACCTCTCTATCCAATCTATAGAAAAAGTGTCAAACATCTCTATAGTGTCCCATACAATAATATTATATTGTTTAAGTATATTGTTTCTAGACACATATTTGGATCTAACTAGATATTTAAAAACTCAGAATCCCCTGACACTCTAAGCTTCTTGATATTATTCTTGACAACCATATTAATTCCTAGAAGTAATGCTTCATAGTCAACTACATTATTTGTACATTCAAATTTTTGGGAGAATTATTAGGACTTGTCATTTGGTGATATAAGAATCACACCACCATCTACTTCTTCCTTCGAACATGCTCCATCAAAATACATTGAGTATAAGACATCCTTTTGAATAGTTTTTTTAGCTTCTTGGGTTAAGAATCTTCAACTTTGATGTTGTCAAGGTTAGTACTAATGAAATAAACCTCTTCATTAGGTTCTAAATATTCAACTAAAGTAGAAGATATTATTTCTCTATTTAATCTCACATTCTTACCATTAACAAGGATTTTGGCATATGATAATTCTAGCTACATGTTACCACCAACTACTACAAACCATTTTCTTGACAAAAGAATTCCATACTGAGTTGGGATGTCTACTACAGTCACGTTCATTTTGAAATCATTTTCTTGGAAACCTAGAAGGCTTCCAGTTTAAACTATACATATTTCATGATTCTTATCACTAGAACCTCCCTTGAATCTGTGATGAAGCACTTTCCATACACTTTACTAGCCTATAGTCCAAGATATTTCATGACAGCTAATTACATGACATTGGTGGA
This sequence comes from Sequoia sempervirens, assembly GCA_007258455.2. Lineage (NCBI taxonomy): Eukaryota > Viridiplantae > Streptophyta > Pinopsida > Cupressales > Cupressaceae > Sequoia > Sequoia sempervirens. The sequence continues at coordinate 24,114 of VDFB02146305.1, read as the reverse complement.
AGCTTCTAAATTAGTCATGAAATTATTTATTAACTCATCATTTATTTGCAGTTGACATAGAATGGGTCTACTAGCCTCAATGAGTATGCCATACTCAATGAGAATACCCTAAATCCAAATAGCCTCAGTAATTGTGTTAATAGCTTCTCAATACTCAACCTTTCTAGAGGATAAAGCAATAGCATGTTTATTTTTTCTATACCAATTGATAAGACCAAAACCAAGTGAGAAACTATAACCTAAAGTGGGCTTGTAATCTTGAGAATCACTAGCCCAGTCTGAATTTGTATATCCAACCAAATCAACCTTTATTCCAACTTTGTAATGATTCCCAACTTTGTAATGCAACTCAAGTAGTTCCTACATAAATATAGAAACCATGTTGGCAGCATATGAAATGGTAGGCCTACTATGGGTCAAATAAATGAGACTACCAACATGTTATCGATACAAGGTAGCATCAACCAAAGGAGAGGTATTGCCAGTCTCAAGCTTGACCCCTGAGAGAAAAGGAGTCAAAGATGGCTTACAATTAGCCATGTGAAATAAATCAAGAAGATAAAGAGTGTACTTAAGTTGACTAAGAGTGATCCATTAATCAGACTATGTAATCTCAATATACTAAGGAACTAATGAAGTAAACCCAAGTCAGTCATGTCAAACCTATTTTGGAGAGTTGACTTCACTACTACAAAAATAGATGAACTCTTAGTGATTATTAGATCATCAACATAAAGTACCAATATCAATAATAAATCATCTTGTTGCAAGTACACACTATGATCTATATGGAACTAAGTGAAAGCAAAACCTAGAAGGAAGGAATCCATCTTGGTGTACCAATCCATAGGGGCCTATTTGAGGCCATAAAGGGATGTTATAATTCTACACACTAAGGATGAATCCTTAACAAACCTTGGTTGTTGTTCCATATAGATCTCCTCCTTAAGGTATTCATGAAGAAAATAATTCTTCACATCCATCTAATCCACATCCCATCCATATGTTGCGACAATAGAAAGTGTGAGTTGATAGAAGTAATTTTGGTCATAGGTGCAAAGGTCTTTATGTAGTCAATACCAACAACTTATCACTATTGTATTTGACTCAAATTTCTAACAAAATTTTGTTGAAATATTGACAACCTATTGTCGGAATATCGATGAATCACTGAAATAATTTTCATTGCTTTCCCAACTAGCTTTAAAATGTCAAAATCACAACTCAGCTTCATCGATTGTCGTCACAAAAAAGGGATCTGGTGTTCGTCAAAATATCAAAAAAAAAATTGATCTAATAATGAACAATAGACAAAACACAAGTGGCATGCCTTTTCCAAAGCGTCAGAACAACAACAGAATTTTGTCAAAATTTTGACGAAATAGGCAAGTCATTACGACGAAATTTGTGTTGGATGTATTGCAAATATTGGTGAAAGATTAAGACTGCTACAATGATTAAAATTACCTGAGAAGATATATTGAGAGGACTATCCTATGGTCTCAATGATGAATTTTCATCAACGAGATGCTCATCTTGTCTCATCAATGAAGCATGAGGGAAGCATATTGGCAAGACATATACCATTGGAGTAAGATCTAAATGTCTACCTGGCCTGCTATGTCATGCTAATAAGATTACATCGGTGGTGACATACTTGAGATCGAAAGAACAACAGAAGTTTTTCAAAATTGTGATGAAATAGGCAAGTCATTATGATGAAAGTTTCGTCAAACGTATTGCAAATTTTTCAAATGCTTTTGGAGGTTCATTGATTGCTTTCATTGAAATTTTGATGAAATAATGCAATTTAAAAAAAAAAACTATTCGTTCAAATGTAGGCATATCAGTGAAAGATCAAGACTATTACAGTGATCAAAATTTCCTAAGAAGATATATCGAGAGGACTTGCCTATGGTCTCAATGATGAAGTTTCATCAACTAGATACTCATCTTGTCTCATTGATGAAGCATGAGGGAAGCATAACGGCAAGACATATACCATCAGAGTAAGTTCTGAATGTCTACCTAACCTGCTATGTCACACCGATAAGATTACATCGGTAGGAGTCTTGGCGACATACTTGAGATCGAAAGAATAATCATTGAGGAGACTCACCATGTCAAGGAAACTGTAGAATATCCTAGCGACACATGATCTCTTGCCGATGAAGATACAAATGGATCAAAATAATTATTGGGGTGACTCTCGACGATATTTGATGTATAAGACATTTCTAAAAGGACATGTCCTTTCAAACATTTGATGTATAAGTATATGTTTTTTGATATCAAAAGGAGAGAGGGGAATAGGAAAAAAGAATATTGTAGACAGGTTTTTTTTGTAATGATGTTTTCATCAAAAAGACTCAGATACATGCATGAATTTTGATGAAGTTAATGAAGATATATGAATTTGTGGCTTAGTCTTTGGTATCAATTGTCTGTGGAATTATACTGTTATTTGATTGTCTCCATTTTGATGCTTTTTTGTTGTTCAAATTGGTATATCAAGTATATATTAGTTTGTCGATACACATGTGTTGTATTTGTGTGATGTGATTGTTTGGTTCTTTCAAGTAAAGATTAAATCCTTATAATCAATCACAGTAACTAGAAAGTATTAATTAGATGAGTAAGAAGAATCAAATAATTAAGGTTTTCATCTTGTCTCAAGTAGAGTTGTCAGCCATTTACTTGCATGTTTGTACAAGTTGCAAACTACATTTGTGTGTCAAACATTTTGAATTGTTGCTATCATAAATTACACTTTTCTAGATCTTCATTAGACTCCATATACCCAACGAGGCACTGGTCTTACATACTTCATTTTAGTCCATCCATTTTATATTTTACATCTATTAACTGAACATATTAGGATTATCTTGATATTTCTTATACAATTTATACCATAATAAAGATTCAATTGTCCACTCCCACTTGCCATTGTGGATAAATTGCTTAAAAAATAAACACAAATCAAGTTTGCTTCATTCATATAGGTATACCGGCCTAGGTCTAGCAACACCTGAAGAGAAGAAGGTATAAACTATTTGGCCTTGTATGTTACCCTGAAACATACCAAGATTTTGGCAACCTCTTGAGGCATTTTTCCTACATTTTTGAGAGCTAACAGACAAAACGCCTATTGGGAAGTATGAAAAATTATATATAGGAAAAAGCTTCAATAATTCTATACAGTTCAAGAAAAACTTCAAGGTTATTAATTCATGTCATTCTATACATTCTACAAATCTAAGTTGAATGCAACTAATTTGCAAATACTATGAGTCATCATCAACACTAACAACTTTAAAGTCACAACTTTGGTCCAATATTGATAAAAAAATAATTGGGCATTATATAAACCACTACTATCAAAACTATTGAAACATGCTCAGGTACTGGGTCCTCTCCCCTAGATTAAATTAAGGAAAACATTATTGTAAACACAATATGTATAGAAGAATATGAATGTAAAGGAAAATGGATATTAGCAAAACATAAATGTAAATAAAAGTAGTGTGAGTAGAAATTGAATCTAAATCGGTCTTGAACAAATAAAATCATACCCAATTAACATTAAGTTATACTGACCTTGTACTCATTTCCATTGTCAATCTTGAAGGTTACTTTGATTCCTTCTGTAGAAACTCGCTAGCCACGAGGCAAGAGAAGGTGGGAAAACCAAGTGTATATTGATGACTTCTTGACAATCAAAAAGAAACAAGCAACTAGTCAACCCTATTAGAACAGAATAATCTTATGAATTGGTTTTATTTGTTTTACTGGCTAATGGATAGTGGACCTAGTTCTCTTGAATTGAGATACTACTAAGATATGTTGACTAGTGATTTTAGACTACCGATATTCTGCTTCAATCTCTATAAGTTACTTTTGTCTTAAATATATTCAAGATAACTCTACAAAAAAAATCCCTGATCTATTAGAAATTATGCAGATTATTTTGTTAATATTAATACTTCTCAATTTTGATATTTTCTTTCAAAAATTCATAGAAGGATATGTAATACCATATTTGAAACTTACATATTTTAATTTTACTAGTTCTGTAATTATAGGATATGATTCCAACAATTGTGAAATGCATTGGCAATATGCTGGATGAATGAAGTAAACTATGCAATTGGCAAGTGTAAAGCCAAATTCCTTAACCCTTGCTAGAATCCTTCTTGCCTGTTCTAAAACATGTGGTTTGGAATAGGGCATGAAAATCCATCTAAGTATAATGAAAAGGATATTTTTGTTAGATATTATATTACAGTAAGTTGAATGAATGTAAGTAGAGAAATTTTTGCATACTTGTAAATGGTACAAAATTTCATGGTTAAGTGGAAGCCTCCCATCAACAACAAGATCCAAATATCCATGTATATATCTCAATCGATCCTCTAAACCCTTCAAAGCTATCAAATTTTCCACTAACCTTTTATGCACAAAATTCCAATTTTAGAGTTATGTCACCACTGAAAAGAAAAGAAACAGAGCTTTGAATCCAAATCCACATACAACACAATGTGGTATTCTTACAAAGCCATACAAACAAACTAAACTCATAACATTGGAATGGAAACAACTTCAAATTATGATGCAGAGCATGGATTCACTTTACTCAACTAGAGGCACATTTCACAATAATGGGTTCTTCATCTAAAAAATCTGTACAAGGTTCAAATAGTAAAGAGATTGATGAAAGATAGAGGAATTAAAAAGATATGTGGATGTAGTTGGATTGAAGGTCGTAAACTAGTACATGTTTTTTTTGTAGGAGTCATATTCACATCCACAAACATGGTAGAGCTATGCAAAGCAGGAGAAATTGGCTTGGAAAATGAAGGCATCAGGGTATAAAGAGTCATTTTTCTGCCACCATAATGAAAATTTAGCACTTTCTTTCATCTTTGCATATTGGTTTGATGCTTCAAACAACGCATTTCTTATATTGAAAAGTGCATTACCTTATTGAGCTTCTCTTTGTTTCAAGAATAGTTTAATATTTTCTACTTAACAAGGCCAACCATGTGACGATGGAAGATCAATTGGCCCCTCCCCCCCCCCCACATCACTCTCAATTCCCCATACCGATCATATAACATTAATCATTCATTCATCCATTAATAACATATAACATTCATTCATTAATCATATAACATTCATTCATTAACATATACCATTCATTCATTCATCCATTAATAACATATAACATTCATTCATTAACATATAACATTCATTCTTTCAGTTTTTACATATTATCAAAAATATGGTTGTCATAATATGATTACAGTCTCTTTTTTTTTGTTTCTTTTTTAAAGCTAAAAAAATTTGAAGTGGAGTATCATTTTCTAAATCATTTGTCCCCCTTCAGTTGTTATTCCCTCTACTTGTGATCTTAATGTACGCCTAGTCGTGTACTCACAACGTGGATGTCGCTGCAAGGGGGGGTCTACTGCTATAACAAAGAAATGTTAAATTAATATGTTTTATTATTATTGTTACAAGTATTTCATTAATTAAAAGAGCATTAGAGTGGTTCTCTTTACCTAATGGGGCCACATCATGTTCCTAATTTTGTCTTATAGCCTCATGCTCAGCATGTTGAACACCCTCTAAATCCTGATCTAGACTTGAAACACAAAAGGTTACATTAATTAATACACCAATTGCAATTAAATATGTTTAAAAGAACATTAGAGTGGTCCTCTTTACCTAATGGGGCCACATCATGTTCCTGATCTTCTCAAGCTTGATCATGCTCAACATGTTGATCATGCTCTACATGCTCTAAAGTTGAAATGTGAAAGGTTACATTAATTAATACACCAATTGCAATTAAAGATGTTTAATTGTAGTAATCCATACTGCGTTTTGTATAGCACATGAATACATCCAGTATCGGGATGCACACCATGACCTTCATCTGTAGGCTGTGCTCCACCCTCACCAGGCTACATTCTAGTGTCATGTGCAGTATTATCATTGCTGGTATGTTTAAAACAAATAGGCACATAATTACTTTATGGTGGAAATTAATATTGAATAGATTGCACAAGTATTCAATTTTAAATAAACTTTATTGATTTTATTTACTTGCATGTCGGATGTAGTGGAAGATTGTGTTTGCCTAGTCAAGACTCTTAGGCATTCAGCCATGGCTCCATAGCCTTGCTGGAAGGAAATCTTCAGGTCATCTTCTATGGGCACTCTGTTGAATTCAAAGCTCTACATTTTTGCATAAGATCATGAATTTTTCTTCTATAGTGTGATAAAACCAAAATTGTTTGCAATTTATTATTTGGATGCAATATTTCATTTATTGATACTTACTATTCGTGTGGCCAATTTCATATAACCACTAGAGCCTAGTTTGTGTTGCATGTGTTTTTCTAGTCTTGCCTTTGTTGCCTTCAATCTGTCGAGCAGCCTATGAATATTTTGAAATATGTCAGATTATGTAAAAAGAAAGAGTAATCAGTATATAATTACATTGTTGATCTAGTATCACATACCTTCCTTGGCCCAATGGTGTGTTTCTTTTTTTTTTTCAGCCATCTCCTTTCCATATGAAATGAAGTCCTTCCACTCCTCCTGGAATCATCATGGGGATGCTCATACTTTTTTTCTTTCTCTAAATGTGACCTATATTGGTCCCTCACATACTTTAGATAGGTACCAGCTTTCTTAAGGACCTTGGTTTGGTTGAATGTTTTATCACTGAATAGCACAACTAAATGGTTAATGAGCTCATCTTTTAAATCTTGATTTTGGGCATTCCACCGTGTATGTATGGTGGGCCCTGAAGAGCTCCAATGTAATATCACTTATATGTTTATAAAAAATATCATTTTCTGCAAAATGATCATGGGATCATTAGTCTAAAAAGAGTGATCAATAAGTAAATTTCAATTAGATTATATATAATAATAATTAAAACATTTTAAAGTACATGGGACCTTCTATCTTTATGGGAACAAAATCATTGGTCACCACAAATGATCGAAATGTACTCATACTAGTAATATGGGAAGATCCAGAAATGCTACTAAAACATCACTAGTACTAGTGGCCTTTGCATCCCTAGGTACATGTCCTGACATATGTGTTCGCTGCTAGAGGGTGCACTACCTGATGCATGCATGCTATGTGTTGTCGACATTTCAGTCGACAATATAAGCACAGATGATGGGGTTAGATGATGTGATGTATGTGCAGGAAGATCAAGATGGACACTTGTACCAACCCCTACTCCTCGGGCAACACCTACAGTACTCTGATCATGGCCAACAGCATCATGAGGACGCAAAAAATCTTGTAAAAACAACACATATTTTAGTTCATGACATAAAAGAGTACAAAATATAAAACCATGAATGAACTTATGTTATAATTAAAGACCTCGTGACAACTTACTTGCAAGTTTTGTGCTCTCTCAGTCAATATTTTAACCCTCTCTCTTATCTCATCCATTTGAGGCACTATGAATAACAATTGAAGGATTTCTTCATTTCATTTTTTTGTGCCTTCCTTATCATATTGAGAGGGTTTGTTGAATATGCAATGTCATCATCACATAACAGTGACTGCACCTCCCTATGGATGCTCTCCTCTACTGGTGGTGCCTTTCCTTGATCAATCAATTGCAACAAGAATATTAAAAATATTATCGAAATTAACCCAATAAACTTATGAAAAATAATAATAATAAAACATTTTGCTCGTATCTAATTTTTACAATTACAATGAGGTAAACTATTGGGTAGAAGTGCCTCAAGATGCATCATGATCTGTGCTCTGAGTCGAAGCCTTCCCCATACGATCAATGTCTCGTTGTGACAAAAATTAAATCTAAAAAAACATTACCTAAATGAAACCAATAGACTTATGAAAAAAAACATAATAATAAAATGTTATATTGGAGTCATTAATTGGACGTTAGGAAAAATGGTATATAGTACTTACCACCCCCATAGTAACTTTGTTTGTATCTAATCAATTCAAATTATAATTGATTAGCAACTCTTCCCCTGCAGTTATTGATTTTATCGCACATACGAATACATAGTTTCCCTCGCGTGCCTCGAATATGCAATTGGGTTGCTTATTTGTTGAACAAGGTCATGTACTATTTATAAACCCTGCAACATTCCTTGATGCTTTGGCCTTCTGTCAATTTACATAGCCATTCCTTTATTTTGATCCTTATCTTTTAGTTGTATATAATTTGCTGACAGTGCATACCTATGCATACTTTGTGTATATCGTACCAGCTACATCCAATCTTTGTAACTATAACAGGGCCCAGAATACTCCATCAATTTAGTAACTTTTTCATAATATACCTTTATGCCATCCATGCAAAATAGGCCCAAAACATGTAATGACGATGGTGTTATGTGATATATCCTCTCGTTGACACAAAAATTAGTGTTTATTGGAGGAAGTTCTTTGGGTACCCATTTTTTTCATAGATGTTTGTACCTCAAGGGAACCTCGATGTCACCTATGCTCTCATCATCATAAGAACATGACCCCCCTTTAGCAAGAAAAAATTATATGCATTTACAGAATTTTCTTCTAATATTTTGACCTCTAGTTGATCTCCCTCTTTTAGACCTACTACATGTCTCGCTTTCCTCTTCTCTTCCTAAATTTCCCTCGCTCGAGGAAGACACATCTGACAAATACCTATTTGGTGGTATCTACACTCATAAGGATGTTGGATGAAGTTCTTTCATGGTGATGTGATCCCAAGGGGACATTTTGATTAATATATCATTTCATCACTAGAATTTGACAGGTTATAAGGTAATCAAGTCTTGATAGATTGCAAGTTATAGTTACTACCGTCCAAATGTGTCCATCACAAATCAAAGTTGCTTAATGTTTTAACTCCCAAACTTTGTAACAAGTGTTAAATGTGACTATGGTCAACCAATTACACAACCAAGTCCTCAAATGTATTCTCTAATTGTAATCAAAGGAATTTTTCTCTCCATTCAAGTAAATAAACTTGAAGGGAAACACCACCAAGTGGTTTATTGGACACCTACATGACTAAAAATAGCAGAAATTTACATTTTATTTCCATATGTCTAAGTGGTTAATGAGGAGGGAGTCTGTACTAGACCTGGTTAAGTCATCATAAGTTTATGCTTTGGCATTAAAAATTGTTTAAGTGATCTTAAATCTTCCTATGCCTAATTGCTAGGAGACTTCTAGTATGTTTTAAGGTAGAATGAGTGGTTGCATCAATGTTCTAGTTCTCTATGACAAGGTTTCAACATCTTCAAATAGTGAAAGTTAGTGCTCATAGTCATTTGAAACAATGACATTATGATTATGTATGATGATAGGATTTGATACCTTAAAAGAATTGGATACCCAACAAAATTAAAGTTAAAAGAAACTATTTTAGTTTAAGGGGTTAGCACTTTCTTTCATCTTTTCATATTGGTTTGATGCTTCAAATGATGCATTTCTTATCCCACTTCTATCATATTGCATTCCCATCCCATTGCAATTGTTGCAATTTTTGGAGGAGTTGATACCAAATTTTCATATCAAATACCATGTTCTTGAAGCAATTTTCAGTGTTTTTACTATTTTTCTGAAGTTCTTTTGTGTTGTATGGATCCGTACAAGCTTGAAGGTCCTTCATTCAAAGGTTCATTTTATAAATCATTTTGGACTTGAAATATTTAAAATAAAAAATACCTTCATTTGAAAGTCTTGACATGGCATCATTTTTGAATGAAGGTTCTTCATTCAAAGGTCATGGCGACATCACCTTCAAATGAAGGTTCTTTATTCAACTGGTATTTTGTAATTTTGAAATTTTGGGATTCTTTTTTTGTCTCATCCCACAAGTGGGACACACTATTGTGCAATCACTCATTAACAAAGAGATGAATGTGTGATAATAATTTAGGGTTAAAACTAAATCCATTTGAGCCTTTTATAAATGAAAGGACATTTGATGCAATCATATGCCTTGTCAAAGTTTTAACTTAATAGTAAGGGAATAATGATTAGTTTGTTGGGCCCATTCAACAATCTCTGATGCAAGGATTGAATTGTCTAGAATGTACCTACTATCAAGAAAGCCAATTTGTTTACCTGTATGGCTATATCTCAAGCAATAGGTTTAATTGTGATGGAAATGATATTGAAAAATATTTTGTAATCTAGGTGTTGAGAAGCATAATTGGAGACCATCCTAGGAAAGATTCTTCATTCTCACTTTTAGGTGTTAAAATTTAACAGTACCTTGATTGATAAAAGAGCCCAAAGAGCCTTTCTCCATGGTATCCAAGTACACATAGCAATGGTCATCTCTTATACGGTTGGACATGATTTAAAGAACTTATCTAGGAATTATTCATTTAACCTAAGGTTTTCTCATAATGTCGTCATTGGAAAAGTATGATCAAATTCTTCTATTATGAATAATTGGTCTATGTGCCTGTAGTAATCACTATAAATGTGTGTAAGGATAAAATGACTAATTACATCAGGTAGGAGAGAATCAACTTTGATTTCTTCAAAGATTATATTCCTCTATTCATAATTTTTAAGGGTTGTGTGTGGAGGATGTTATCACTACCAAGAAGGGAGGAGACATTTCCTTGCATATGTTTGTGGTGGAGGTATTAAAGAAGAATTGTATGCCTCTATTTCCATTCATTAGATCTAGCTTATCCTAGCATATACTTGGGATCCTTTTCCCCTATAAACTTCCGTATGTTTGAGTTTATGTTATGTAAGCATAATTCCATGCTATGTTGAAATATAAGAGGTGGAGGAGACAAAAAGGAGATAACCCATTTTTAGTTGTACCTTCAAAAAATTTCTTATTGTTTTATGTTTTTAGTAACTTTATGGACATAAGATTTTAGGTAGGTTGTACAACAAAGAATAACATGTTCCCACCAATAAATTGAACCTCAAAAGTTAGTGGGACTTAATTATGAGTTCTTGGTGAGAATGATGACAATGTCAATCTTTTTGGAGGAGGTGGGAGGCATTAAGCTTAACGTGGAGGATGTTGGGGGTAACTAGGTGGTCAACTAGCTAGATTGGCATGAGAACATGAAGGATCAATAAGAAAAGGAAACTATAAGTTCAAGTTGTGCAAGATTATTGAAAGGGGAAGGAAAAACATAAAGATTGGAGGAAAAATAAAGATAAATTGGTCAAATTCACTAAGCTTGTAGAGAGGGCTAAGTCTACAATTGCTTCAGACTCATGCGATGAAGGCTATGTGTGATGAAATCCTAGACCTCAACCAAGATGTGGGTAGATTATGGGAGTTTTTCCAAGACCTGAGGTTGGTCGAAAAAAATGTGAAAGACTAAGCTATTTTATTTTTTGTCTTATCTTATACCATTTTATGAGAATGGGGGTGCTAATGTACGAGAAGATCTTTGGAAACTAGGCATGAAAATTGTAGGTTAAAGAGAATGGGGGTGCCAAACTTGCAATACTCATTGTCCCTTGTTCGTTGATTTTCCCTAAGTGCCCTTAATCTCATCCTTGGCACTGGTATTGAACTTGTTTTCACTCCTCCAAACTCTTCCTCAGTGCTGGTATTGACCTTGTTTTCACTCCAAACTCTTCGTCAGCACTGGTATTGACCTTGTTTTAACTCCAAACTCTTCCTCGATGCTGGTATTGACCTTGTTTCCACTCCTCCAACTTCTTCCTCAGCACTGGTATTGACCTTTCACTTCTCCAATTTGACGAGCTACAACCTAGTTTTGTTAGGTTTTAGAGTATGTTAATTAAATTAAAAATTATGGCGCCATTTAGCTAGGTTTTAATATTCTACAATATAGTTAAGTATATATTAGCTGTATTTTACATAATAAATAATATAATTATTTGACTTATTATAATTATATATTATATTCTTTAACAAAATTATTAAATACATATAAAATTATTATAATTAACAATTAATAATAAGTATATTTGTATATAATACAAAATATAATTAATATAATAGTAATATTAGATTAAATTATATTTATTATTATATAATAGTATATATAGGCTTTTACCTGATATTTTAGAGGATTTTACCATTACACTACAGCTGGTTTACCATTAAATGGCAGTTGAAACTTGTTTTCCAACGACACTGTTGGAACTTCAAATTTTTGTTCCTTATGTTTCACTCATGCCTTGCCTTATGTTACTGGTCTTTCATGGTGTTGGAAAATTTCTAAGGGTTGGGGTTTTAGCTTTGTCTTCATGTTAAACCCTTGTGTTTACTTTATGCCTTGGTCGGGATCTATTTAGTTGTTACTTTTTTGAGGGGTTTTAAAATGACTTATGCCCCATCGTTTCTTCTAGGCCAATTCCCTTTGTTTTAAATTTTATTTCCTCCACGGGTTTTATTTTCCCTAAGTCTTGGATGACCTCACACTTCATCATTTTAAAACAACTTATGTCATTGTTTACCATTTGCCTAGTGATGCCCCCCTCTCGTCCTTTTAATGAATATTTTATTTTGCAAAAGGGATCAAATTCATGCTACTGTTGATCAAATTTCCTTTTGATATCAACAGTTTCCCGCCATCGTGCGATCGGGAATTGCAAGATCTTTATTGATTGTGATATTGTGGGCATGCAACATGCATCCCATATGGGGGATCAAATTTGCGCAACTGTTGATCAACTATCGTTTGATCTCAGTCGTTCCCCGCTATCCCGTGATGGACCAACCAGAGTGCTTTGGTTGATCATGATATCGGGGGCGGGAACCACGTGTCCTTTTGGCATGGCTAAAGGAGATCAATTTGTGTGTGGTTGATCAATATTCATCAGACATCAACGGTCGCCTTCTATCGCGTGATCCAAAGATGCAGGACCTTTACTACTCATGATATCATGGGAAACCACCACATGTCTCATCTGTGGAGCCGAAGGGACAATGAAATACATTAATCTGGCCTTAAATACATTAAAAGGCAGGTTACTAAAGTTCTTGTGAGATGCATGTGCTTCAAATCGACGGATCTATTATAATCTTGAGGGAAAGGTTGCTTGACAGTTAATAATAAGGATGGTGACCATGTTGAAGGAGAAAGATCACTAATGCTCAAGATCTACGGTTGCCCGCCATCGTGCAATCCGAAGTTGTAGGATCTTTATCGATTGCGATATTGTAGGCAACCGCCATGTGGATTTCCTTCGTGGCGTGTGGTATGGGGGGGGCCTTATTTCCACTTTGTCGATTGTGTTAGCCTATTTGATGACAGTCATTCAATGATTTGATCTAACTGAAGGATCAACGGCTAGAATTTAAATTTGCATCAAATATTTCCACCGACTGATGATGATCGGTGGCAATCATAGTGTCAAATTCTTAATACTTTTGATTCTATTGTAACATATTTTTGAATTATCACTAGGTGCTTCATTCGGCTAGTGACATGTGTACCTTCTGACCCGATGCTTGTTTGCTCCTTCATTCTCTATAAGAAGGATTTCAAGGCCAAAAGTACAAGTTAGCAAGTTAGACAATTTTTGGTCAAGTCTAGGTGAAGTTGCAGAGAAAATTGTAAAGACATATGGTTTTAGAGATAAATACAATTTAGGTTCTAGGTCATTCTGTAATAGGTTTTGAATTCATGGGGATTTAATGTTGTATAATAGTACTAGCATTTGAGTTGAAATGATAAATTCAAGCTCATGTCTCTCCATTGTACATGCATATCTGAACTTTGAATAAAATAACTAAGGGTTGTTTCATTCATCTCACTATTATGGTGTGTATGATTCTATTTTAGCTTTAATTCAAGGAATTAATTAAAATGCTTGAATGGGATTATAGGTGGGTATATTATGCATAAGGATTTGATAAGTAATATTGAGTTAGAATACATACTGATGAGATTTCAATGCAATGTTATCAGGGATCTTATATGTTATGTGTTAAATCTGTCATAAACCCTTAAATACTTGCGAATGTGACTCCCCAATGGATATATGGCACTGATCTAAGTTGTACTTACCCATATGATTCAATATTTGTTTGTCTTTGCCTAAGAGCTTTCTACAAATTGAAAATAAATGACAAATCATATTATGGATTGTGTAGTAATTATCTCATGCTCCAAATAAGTTGATATTTTGATAAACAGCCAAATTATTTCAGTATTATCCTATTATCTTGAGCAATTAAGTGAGATCATATGTTATTGTTAATGTTGTTTATGATATTGGTGTAGAGGTTGTAAACACATTAAGGGATCACCCTCCCAGGTCTTGCAAAGCCCGAAGTGTAGGAGGCCTTTTAAAGTCTTCATCAGTTGGTCCAGGTCCTTCGAGCTGCCCTTGATTGGGATTGGCAATTCCATAGGTAGATTAGAAGACAAACCTGGTTACAATGTAAAAAGGAACCAACAGACACAATAGTGGTTTCTAGGCATGAGATTTGTTTCAAGCTCAAATCTCACAATATATGTAGCCTATTAGCTAATGCAAAGAGAGATAGAAACTAAAAAGATGGAAAATGAGAGAAAGAGATGAACTTAGATAGATAGGGAGAGAGAGAGAGATAGCATGAGAGATAAATATAAGAGATACAAAGGAAAAGAGAGAGAGGGAAAAGAGAAACTAAATTTTGATTGGTTGTTTCATGTCAACAATCTAAGGATGGCATGTGTCCTTGGGGAGTTATGCTCAAGGTAGTATGCCATTTGATTAAAGATATGATAATTCTCCTTTAAGACCTCTTCAATGTACCCATTGCACACTTAAGGAGACAAAGATAAATATAGGGAAGAAAATATAGAGAGAGATGGAGATAATGAGAAACATACAAATAGAAAGGGAGACAAAGAGATAGAGAGAGGTAGAGAGATAAAGAGATAAGGATGAATAGATAGAGATATTGGGAGGGTGATTGATATATCTCTCCCTGTCACTCTATATCTCTCTATATCTCCCACTATCTATGTCACTCCCTCTTCCCCCCTCTATCTATTGAGCTATCCCTCCCTCTCCCCCCTTTCTCTCTCATTCACTTGATCTCTCCCTCCATCTCTCCTACTCTATATCTCTATCTCTATTTCTCTTTTTATCTCCCTCTCACTCCTCTCTCTATCTCTTTCTATCCATATCTTTATCTACCTTTATCATGATCTCTCTTTCTCTTTCACCGTCCCCCTCTATCTCTCTATATCACTCCCTTTCTATGTCTCTGCCTCTCCCTCTATATATATTGAGCTATCTCTCCCTCTCTCTCTCCTATCTTATTCTCTCTCCCTTTCTACATATCGCTCTCCCTCTCCCCCTCTTCTTTCTCTCCCTTTTCTACCTATCTATCTCCCTCGCTTCTCTCTCTTCCTCTTCAACCTATCTCTCCCTCTCTTCTCTCTCTTCCTCTTCAACCTATCTCTCTCTTTCTCCCCTCTTCTCTATCTCTCCTCCTCTACCTATCTATATCCTTTCTCTCCTCCCCTCTATCTCACCATCTCTCCTTCCCTATCCCCCCTATCCATTGACTCTCTATCTCCACCTCTCTTCCTTTCTCTTCCCATATATCTCCATCTCTCTTTCTCTTCCCATATATCTCTATCTCTCTCTTTCTCTCCCCATCTATCTCTATATCCCCATGATATATTAACTAAGAATTCATGAAAAAAGGATCCTAAGAGATATATTTAATCATAAATTTTACAATCGTAAATATCATTTAATTTGTATGTTGTAACTTCAATACTTTTAGTTAAAATAAAAATAACTTAAAGTTATATATACATATAGTTAAATTGGAAAATTTGTTTGAGTTAATTACTAAATTTGATCTAAAAAATGTTCAACACTTTAGATAAATTCAATTAGATATACTTAAATTGGAGGTGTCATTTGAGTTAATAATTAAATAACATAATAATCAATTAAAGCAAGGGACATAATTTTGGATGTGTTTGAATTTAATAAATTACAAATTAAAATAGACATAAATTACTTGAAATAAGTGCTTCATAACCTATCAAAAAGCAAATAGTAATTTTCTAAAGAAAAGAACACTTGACCCAATCATAAGTGTATGGCCTTCACATAAAGGAGTGATCCACCTTAGCAATAGCAACTACCTTATGTAGACCTGGGAGGCTCAACTCAACCAACCTATCAACCTACCTTTAAGAGGCTTCCAACAAGTTTAGAATGGCCAATTTAAACAATCCAAACAACTCTTAAATCTTGAAAAAAAACATAAGTTAGATTTCACACTTTGACTTCTTGAATCCTTGTAACAGTGTAAACCTAGTTTTTTTCCCAATAACTCAAACCTTTCCCAAAACACCAAAGAAACCCTTGATGGTTTTAGACACCCATTTTGGATTTATTAAACATACTTCAAGGGAAAGTACAAGTCATTTAGATCAAATCACCAAAATCACCCTATCTAGGTTGTGTTGATTAGGCTGATTAGGCCTATTTTACAAAGCAACTAGCCTTTAAACTTGTCATATGTCCATGAAACCTTGGGGAAGCAATTTTTATGCCTCTATTGGAACTGTAAAATTTTGAAAAATTTTACAGTGATTTTACACTTGTTGATTCCCTAAAGAAAACCTTATCTTGAGTATAATCCATCAATCACATATGATCACATCATTCTTGACCATTTGATATGATGAAAAACTTCCAAAATCTAGTATTCAAATAACCCATATCGGCAAGAATTTGTGCAGGTCTCTTTGATTCATAAATCATTATATTCTCATTTTCAGCACATCGACAAAAGAACAAAAATATCACACCGATCGGATTACATAAGATACACATTGGGATGACACGATCCATGGTCTCACCAATAAAGAGATTCGTTGGCAAGACAAGTTCCATCAGGGTGAAATGAAAAGGTCATATCGAGCATATAGGTCTCACCGATGAAGTTCCATCAGCAAGAAACCCATCTAATCTCACCAATCAAAGAACAAGGAGTTGTATCGGCTAGACCAACGCCATCGGAGTAAGATCCCTAAGTCAGCCTAAGTGCATTTGTCTCATCAATGAAATATCATCAGCGAAAAACTCATCTTGTCTTGCCGACAAAACAAAGAAACATACTATCGCCAAGACAAACACTATCGGAATGAGTTTAAAATATCCTCCTAACCCACTGCCACGCTGATAAGATTACATCAGTAGGAGTCTTGGTGACATACTTGAGATCGAAGGAATAATAATCAGGGAGACTTATAACATCAGGAAAATTACTGAATGTCTTAGCGATACACCATGTCTTGCCAATGAAGACACAAATAGATCAAGATAGTCATCGGGGTGACTCTTGGAGACATTTATATGAATCAGATGGATAGATTATGTTATATCAACATAATGTCTCCCCAACCAAAAGAATGTTTAATGAACGTTAGACAAGCCTAAATAAAAGGATCACCCAAAGTTTGAATTGTCTTGCCAATAGAACATTTGATATGATAGTGGCTAAATTTGAAGATCGGCTATGCTCGTGTTCAAAGCCATATCAGCAAGAGATGGTGCAGGTCTCTCCAATTCATAAATCATTATATTCTTATGCATATTTTCCAACATATCTACAAGAGGTCAAGAATGTCATACCAATCAAATTTCATAAAAGGATGCACATTAGAAAGATATAGTTCATGGTCTCACTGATGAATAAGTTTCATCGCGAAGACAAGCTCCATCAGGGTGAAATAAGGAGGTAATAGTGAGAATATGTGTCTCACCGATGAGGTTCCATCAGCAAGAAACATGTTATGTCTCACTGATCAAAGAAAAAGGAGTTATATCAGCCAGACTGAAGCCATGAATGTAAGATTCCTGAGTCAACCCGAGTTCATTTGTCTCACCAATGAAATATTATCGGTGAAACACTCATCTTGTCTTGCCGAAAAAAAAAGAAACATACTATTGCCAAGATAAATGTTATTGGAATGAGTTCAAAATGTCCCCACAACTCTCTATGCCACGCTGATAGGATTGTATCAATAAGTATCTTCGTGATGTGCTTAAAATTAAAGGAAGTGATCATCAGAGAGACTTATAACATTGGAAAAACTACTAAATGTCTTAGCGATACACGATGTCTTGTTGATGAAGAAACAAACAGATCAAGATGGTCATCGGGGTGACTCTTGGTGACATTTATATGAATCAGATGAATAGATTATGTGATATCGGTGTAATGTCTCCCCAACCAAAATAATGTTTAATGAACATTAGTCAAGCCCGAATAAAAGGATTGCCAAAAGTTTGAATTGTCTTGCTAATAGAACATTTGATGTGACAGTGGGTAAATTCGAAGATTAGCTACATGCATGTTCAAAGCTAGGACATTAATGGCAATATTACTACCAAATGTGTTGATGATTTCTTGAATTGAGAAAAGTAATTGAAGGTGAATTTTGCAAAGTTAGAAGTAGAGGAATGGACAAAGGGCCAAAGGATCTTGCGGTCAAAGAATTCTAAATAAACTTGTAAATTTTGTGCAATTAGATTTATGGTTTTTTTATTCATAAAATGGAAAGCACTAGCTCAAGAAAAGAAAAAGGCAGGAAACAACATGAGAATAATAACCCTAGAGGAAAAAAGAAAAAAATTGAAGCAGAGACGGAACCGGGGGTAGCTGAGAGGAAGTTAAACTAGGACTTAATTGATCAATTTCCCGACTCAGGACCTAAGGCCAGGTGATCTACACAACTTAGGGTAGAAGTGGAAAATTTAGAGGATAAATGCAAGCATTTATGAGACATATGGACCCCAATTAGGGGATATGAGTTGTTTATTTTTCATTACCAACAAAGGAACCAATATGAACTAGTGTGCAATCCTTGGAAGTTAAACCTAGGGAAATTAGTCTGCCCCAATGTATTTGTAAATGTAGAATTGGTGAAGATGCTAGCTGCCTATTATAATCCAAAATGTAAAGCTATTTGTGATCCATTAGGCAAATTGTTTATCCATGTATCTGAAGCTACCATTTGTGAGGTTTTTAACCTAGAGGGAGTGTGTGGTGAAAAAATTGTACCTGAACAGCTTGAAAAGGAATTCTGGAGGATGGATACTTTGTACAAGGGTTGGAGGTTGCCACTACACAAGTCTAAG
Source organism: Sequoia sempervirens (assembly GCA_007258455.2). Taxonomy (NCBI): domain Eukaryota; kingdom Viridiplantae; phylum Streptophyta; class Pinopsida; order Cupressales; family Cupressaceae; genus Sequoia; species Sequoia sempervirens. The sequence continues at coordinate 4,983 of VDFB02146305.1, read as the reverse complement.
AAAGATGGTGTTTTAGTTCCACTAAATGACAGTGATGGTCCCCCATTCCATATTGATTTGTTTGAACCCTACATGAGGTACACATATTTTTTAGTGTGTCAAGTGTTGGAAATGGAGACCCCTAAGCACATGTCAATTGTATCCATGGTAATTGCAGTGAACATCCAATGACACAATTCAAGTTTTTTTTATTATGCTTCACACATCTTTAAAGTACTTGATTCAGGACTTATGGCAATAAAAAGTGGAGCTCCTATCTTGCACTTGGATGCTTATTCAATCCTAATGCATATGATACTTTATTATGGACAAGAATTGTAGATGTGGCCTAAAAAACTGAGGGTTGTACAATTTGATAAGGAAGGAAGGTTATTACCAGTACAACTCTAGACTGCCATCTGGGATTGCAGATTTACTAATTTTTGTTATCTACATTTTGAAGAGTTTTTTGTGAAACCACTGTATAGATTTTGCAATCATCCTTGTGAATATTCATTGTTTGATGAAATAAAAAGGTTTTTAAGGCCTAAGGGTTTCAATGGACCTATCAACCACAATTGGGGAGGTTGGTACTATCTAGAAGATGCAACCATGATAAGAGTATATGGATTTGAAGATGCACCCTTCATTCTACCCAAGACGGTGCCTGATAGGATTGCATATTTGGATATTGTTAGGAAATTGGACTATTCAGATGTTATAAATCTGAGTTCTTTCAGAAAGCGGGCATTTATGCCTAGTACATTATGCTTCGATGATTTCACTATATTAGCAAGGGATGGATATGATATGGTTCTCAACAAATTGTTGCAATACAACATGAAGAAGGGCCCACTGCGAAAAGGATTTGATCTAGAAGGGTATAGTGATTCTTCCCAAAATAAAATGAACTTGGTAGGATACGATCACATACCCTATATGTATGATGATTTGACTAGGAATTTGGAAGAAGACGAAGCAAAAAAAATTGTTGGCGAGTATAACAAGAGATTGCAAGATACAGAACTATTATCTTTTGATGAAGAGGCATCTAGTGATGGTAGGCCTAGCAGTACAATTGATAAAATTTCCAGATTGAGAACTCAAGACTACAAGTATGTTCCCAGGGAACCAAATGTTGAAGAGAGTGCAGATACTGACACAAGGTAGATAGCATATAAATCATTTGTGGTTGATTAATTCATTAAAACCTCATAATTTAAAACCTTTTCGTAAAAATTAAAAGGAAAATCAATAAGGGAATTAGTGGAGAATATTACACCAAGTAATGAGGAACAACTGCTAAATAACTTAAAATCAAGTGTGGAAGAAGAAATGAAAGCATGACCCCTAAGAAAGGAAGTAAATTATTAGAAGATGCAGGTGTCATGATCTTTCTTTCCTAGGTTGGATTTGAACTCTACTTTGTTTTTTTGATAGTTTTCTAAAGAATAGTAACGCCACACATAAACTCACTCATGAGGGGGTAACAGAGATTTATGCAGGATCTAAGTATAACCCAGATGAGGGATCACTTATGATATGGGCCTTGTATCCTCCACACAAGAAATTTGTTGTAATCGACACTGAAAATACTTTTGGACATGTAATGACGTTAAAATTTGGTGAGGTTGATCCAATAGCTATAGTAGAAATTGGCATTAATGTGGCCAAATTAAATAAATCCCAAATCCAAATGCTAATCAAGGAAAAAGAAATGTATAAGATGAATAATGAGAGACTACTCAGAGAAAATGATCGCTTGAAGGACATGATGGGAATCACAATGGGATCCAAAAATCAATTGACTCATGGTGAAAGCTCCCAAGCAAGAGACCAGTGGGAAGAATCAAATGTGTACTCACAAGGTAGATGTGATGCACTCACTGCAATAATAAGGAAGAGGTAGACCAATTTAATGACTTGGTTGAGTAAGCTCTAGGGAACACATTCACACAATTTTACTGTAGTACAAGAACATAAGAGGATAGATGGAAAGATCCGAGAGAAGTTCTAGGAAATAAACCAAAGGGATACTCTTGATAACATAGCTATTGATACTGCCAACCATTTTATGAAAAAACATAAAGACTTCCATGAAGAATTACAAGGTGATGAGCAGGGGATGATCAATGTCACAAAAAAGGGAGTACCAATGTTGTTAGAAGATGGAGTGGAACTAAAGGGAAAAGACATATGGATCAAGGAATGTGAGACAATGATGCAAACAATTCTAGAGATAGCCATAGGAAACAATTTAACAATGGACAGGGCATGTGAATAGAATGAGAAGAGGATTGAAATGGAGATAGCCATAAGGAATGCGCTGGAGGATGTTGATACACATGAGCGGAAATATTACCTAGATTATCTTTTGAACATCCATTTATGGCTTAATAGAGCATAATTTCTAGTTTTTTATTATTTTTAAGCAAAAGAAATTTCTGAAAGGATGCGTCCTTTCACAATTTTGATATATTTATATTTGTTTCATAATGTAAAATAGATATATGTGGATAGGAGAAAGATACAGTAGATAGTTTGTAATGAAACTTTCCTTTAAAAGACTCAAATGCATGTATGAATTTTGATGAAGTTAATGAAGATGTTTGAACTTGTGGCTTAATCTTGGTATCAATTGTTTGTGGAATTATACATTTATCTAGTTGTCTCCATTTTGATGCTTTTTTGTTGTTTAAATTGATATATCAAGCATATATTCAGTTTACCAATACGCATTTTTTGTATTTGTGTGATGTGATTATTTGGTTCTTTCAAGTAAAGATTAAATCCTTCTAGTCAATCACAGTAACTAAAGAGTATTAATTGGATCAATAAGAAGAATCACATAACTAGGATTGTCATTCTATCTCAAGTAGAGTTTGGCAGTCATTTACTTGCACGTTTATACAAGTTATAAACTACATTTATGTGCCAAACAATATGAATTATTGCCATCATAGATTACATTTTTCTAGATCTTCATTAGACTCCATACACCCAACAAGGCACTAGTCTCATGCATTTCATCTTTTAGTTTATCCATTTTATTTTTTACATCTGTTAATTGAACATATTCTAATATTACACATACACTTTATTAGGATTATATCTATTCATTGTAAGATTTCCATTGTGAATAGTTTTTTGTAAACAAAATCACATCACTTAAGTTTGCTCAGTTTGCAAAGGTAGACCCACCTAGGTTTGGCAGTACTTGAAGAGAAGAAGGTTCAAATCATTTGGCCTTGTTTGTTACCCTAAAATGTATTAAGAGATTGGGAACCTCTTGAGGTATTCTTAATTGCATTTTTGAGAGCTAATACCCTCCAAACCTCCAAATCCACAAAAGGATTCCACTTGTATGGCCAAATTCTTGCCAAACCCAAACCCTTATTTTAGGCCAAAATCATGAGGGTTTATTGAATCTCCTACTTTCACAACCTCTCAGACCTCAAAACCAACTCAAACACAACCCATTAGGTCTGCACATGGATAAAAATTCATAAAATCAGATATCCCATACATATTTTGTTGAAACCTAGGCTTGAACCTCTCATTTCACATGCTTTTCTTCACAAATCTCTTGAGGACAGCAGGTATACCTTCTTTATTTCTTATCCTACACCATATTAATGCCTCCTACAATTACAACAATATCCATGGGGACTCTTACACAAGCTACAGTAATCACAAAAATTGTAAGAGCCCCTTTATATCATGTTTGGACTACAAAACCCTCAAAAATAGGGTAACCAGGCCGTATGCAAAGAAATGAAGCTTTCTAACTCAAATCAATGCCTTAAGCCCTCAAATCAGATTCAAATCAAAGCTAACACATATCTTACGACATGGAATTGATTTCACATCAAAATATGGTTGTATGTGACCATACAATGCTACAAAATAGGAAAAATACAGAATTTTTGAAGAAAAACCTTTATAATGATCTTTTTATACCTTTTAAAGGCCTTTACACCTTAACCACCAAACAACCACCTCTACAATTGAATTTTTAATCTTTTATGATCACATGAAACATAAAACATGTTAATTTTAAGGTTGTTAACATCACTATTGAAATGTTTTAATTTCTTGACCTTTCAAATGTATCGAAACTCCTAGTACACCTCTAAGACCATGCTAGTGGCTTGATAATAGCCTTATTATTGACATGACACTAACCTTGCACCCTTTTACAAGTAAATTCTCCAATTTTCCTTAAAAAGGCTACAAAACTCTTTAGTGCAAGACTCAAACTCACAACTCAAAACTTCACCTAGAACATGACTAATGGTCTTGAGTGACCTTATTCACAATAAAACATTCTTGAAATGCATAAACTAACCTATTGACATCCCTAATTATCATCACATGATTAAGCATAGAAGATGAGGTGTAGGTGCTCTTGTACCACTACCCCATCCAAAATTTGCTCACATCACACAAAGCCACAATGTTCCTCCAAGATAAGCCAATCAAATCCTACCTTATGTGTCCTAGTAATCAAATTGGAGATGATCCTAAAAATGACATTGTGAAGGGTGATTGGTCTAAAAAATCTAAACGAATTTGCAATTATTTCACTAGTACAATCAATGTGTCATCTTTCATGAAATTTCCCAAAACACTATTCATTATGATCATATGAAAATTTCTAGGAGAGCTACAATAGTTGTGACATCATGAATTAAAATTAAACATTAAAAAGAACATCATGAATTAATTATGTAATGGCATAAAAATTAAAAACATCATGAATTAATTATGTAACCACATAAGTCAACTATAATTCTATGAAGAAATTAATATCAAATAGATAATATAATCAATAACTCATACATTTCAATGTCATTGATCTTCTTCTTCATCCAACTCTTTGTTTGTATCATCCAATCCAGATTCGACATTGTAAGGATTGGTCATATCATCATCATCATCATTGATATCATTTTTGATAATGTCATCATCCACATGGATATCATCTTCATGGGCATTAAATTC
>VDFB02146304.1:0-28681 GCA_007258455.2 Sequoia sempervirens | reverse complement strand
GGTTCATAATTACGTTGCGGTGGTAACATAAGGACATTCTTTTCCATAACCTCTTTGAAAGCTGATTCTAAGTATTGTCCTAGTGGAGTGAAAGTTCTTCTATTAGAGAAGAATGGAAAGCGTTGTGGTTTCGTGTTTGAGGTATTCCCTAAAGTGTTGTTGTTGTTGTTTCCCCGATAGTTTTGGTTGTTGGCAGTCCCTTGATTGTTGTTCGTTGAAGGGGGATGATTGTTTCCTAGATTCGCGACTGAATTGACATTGTTGTAATTATTGTTACGAGGAGTGCTCAGGACAAATGGCCTAGTCGTGATATGATTTGCATCTACAACACCATCGTTTACAATGTTCTTGTTGCGGGTCCAAAATTTTGACTTGTCTTGATTGTTGTAATAGTTAGATGAGCTAGGGTTGTCCCTATCAAGTTTTATTGTCCCTCTTTTGACCAAAGCACTTTCGATGGTGATGGCATCCTCAATCAATTTCTCAAAGGAAGGTGGACAATGTAGATTTAAATGATAGCTCATTTCTGAGTTGAGGCTATTGATGAAAGTAACCATTTTCTCCTTTTCAGGAACAGGTCATGGGTACCTAGCGAACATTCTCCTCCATCTTTGAAGAAAGGTAGTGAAAGATTCACCGGGTTTTTGCACAACTTTGCATAGATCAATCATGGTGATCTGGTGTTGGATGTTGTAGGTGTATTGTGTTATGAACAAATTGATCAATTCCTCAAATGTTTGAATAGGAGGTGTAATCTTAGATAACCATTCCATAGAGTTGACTCCAAGGCTTCAAGGAAATAATCACAATAAATATGTATCCTCATGGGAAAATTCCAATGTCATGTTTCGAAAGTCTCTAACATGGTCAACTGGGTCTGATTTCCCATTATAATGATCAAATTTGGGAATTTCACAGTGTTTAGGAAATGGAATCATGTTGAGACTTCTATCAAAAGGATAAGGACATATGTCATCCAAAGTGTATTTCTTGGTTGTGTTTCCTCCTCGTAATTCTTTGAGTGTTCCCTACATTTCTCTAAACTCTTTTTCTAAGGAGGCGAATTTAGATAGGGATGGCTCTTCTTCTGTGGTTTTTAATTTCTCAGTATCAAAGTCTTTAGGCAATTTAGCTCCTTGATCTACTAAGAAAAGAAAGTACTTCTCTTTGTCACGTTGTATAATCTGTTCAAGGATTTTAAGAAACTTGGGATTCTGTTCCGCCTCTTTAAGTTGAAGTTCTTCCTCTTGCTCATCATCACTATCTACATGAGTTTTGTTCAGGTTTTTGTTCTTAAGTAACGAATTTTCCTCTCTATCAGCCATATTGTTGTCACTGAAAACGGGATTGTGACTCACACTAAAAAGAGGACTATCACGTTCACCTTCTTCTTGAATGTTGTGTGTGGAAGTTTCTTGTTGAGATGTTTCTCCTAGCTTGTTGTGTTGAGATCTTGTAAAAATAGGCATATGTAAGAAATCCTCGGATATGATCAAAGGTCACTAAAGGATTTGATTAGGACGCGTTGAATATTCAATTGAAGGTTGTGGTATATTCTCAAACTCAAGAGGTTGATTAAGATTGTGACGTTGAGACAATGCTAATCTTTGATAATAAGCTTGGGTAGCCAAAGGTTCTACAGCATAATCATCGGTGAATCCCCTAATGTAGTCTTGGTATCTATGGAGGAATGTGCGATAATGGAGCAAGACATCTTGACTCTTATACAGGAATTCTCTACGATCTAAAGTCTTTTTGTAACTTAAGTTTGTTTTGGGCTTCTTGATCCTATTGAAAACTGATTTCTTGGTGAACTTGGTTGATTTCCACTTTCTCAAATTGCTGGAGAAAATCCTTGAGAAATTCGTGTCCGCGTGGACAAAACCTAAACATGCTATTCGTTTCTGGAACGCGCCGCGTGCTGGGTAAATCGCTACCGGAGAAAGAGTCAAATGCAATCGGCAGAATACCGACAGCGCAGAAATGAGCACATATGCTGTTAGGGACACTCTAAATGCGCTGTTCAAACACGATGCGCCAAAATTGTAGCTTAAATGCGCTTGGCTGCCTCCCTAGATGTAAAATAGTTTCTGAGATGGACTAGCCAAATAAAATTTTTCAGCGTTGGTTTTTGATGACCTTTATCCGAATTAATGTTTTTGAAAGCACAAAGAAACAACTGGATGAAGCTGATTCAGAACTGGAAGCAAAGAATAAGACAAGCACACCCAAAGCCAGGCTAGACAATATCCACGCCAGACTCCACGGGTTTCCAACCGCATATCAAGAGCGTGAACTGCTTTATCGCATCGGCTCCCTTTATAGTGCACTCTCTTCTCAAGACAACCAAGCTTCCAACCCCCATGAAACTCCCTTGTGAGCTGATCACCTCTACTATTGACTGCAAAAGTGTGGAAGGCTTCACACTGACGGGTGCTGGACTAGCAAATAGAAGGTTTTTGGCTTTCTAAACAATGGTTTTTAGTTCGGGACCCCCGTTCGAGTGGCCATACATGGGGCAAGAGATTAATCACCATTAAGGTGGCACTCCAGCCTGAAGAGGTTAAGCTCAACAGGGTTTAAGGGAGTACTACTCCATCCGTATGACACATCCGCACAAGCAACCTTAGGTTTTCCCTTAAGATTTACATTTATATACCGGTTGGGGGTAGGTTGGCCTTAGCTCCATTGCCGGTTTGAGTCGTCCCTTAAGGTGAGTACTTTTTCCCTTAAGGCAGGCCCAATTTCTAGAGTCAATAACTGTTTCTCTTGCACCCAGGATCACACAAGTGCACAAGGGGAGAGGATACTTCGATTATCAAATCAGGGTTACACAGGGAAAAGTGGGTCTGGTTTTCTGATCACCTAGTTTGTACAGGGTGAGAGCATAATCACCTACCACTTTCAAGCACAGTCAAGAAGAGTAGACAAGTTTATTTTAAATGCACCAAAATCAAAAGTGATTTATTCTAAGTGAAGATTTTGCTTCACAACAGACATGGGGTTCATTTTAACTACATGATAAAGGTGTGGTGGCTACCCTAGATTGATTCTTTTTAAAACCCAGCAAGAAAAATGAAAAAAATTCTATCTGCGGAAGGCGTCAGACTCAAAATCTCGGTTACAATTCAGATGTGAAACTCTGTCCCCCAGATGCGCAGAATCAGAGACCAGATGCGCAACTCTATTACCTAAATGCGCTAAAACATAATACAAATGTGCCGCTCTATTACCCAGATGCGCGAAAATAGAACCTATATGCGCTATTCTAAATGCTAAATTTTTTTTTAGATTTTTTAAAATAACTTTAAATGCGCTAAAGAAAGTCCTATATGTGCTAACTAAACCCCTATATGCGCTGCAGAAAGTGACGGATGCGCTACTCTGCTTCCCGGATGTGCCCCAAAAATTCCCAGATGTGCCGAAACAGTCTTCAGATGCACCGAAATACCTGCAAAAATAAAATTTTCTGAATCTTCCCGATGCGCTGCCGAATGCCAGAAAACCTGTAAACAAACCTACAAGAAAAACCTGCAAGAAAGAAGTCTAAAATAGGGGCATAGGCCCCATGGTGGGCGCCATTTAATGTGTGTATGAAAATCAGATGCGTAAATGAATTGAAAATAACTGTTCAAACACACCAATAGAACATTATAATAAAATAGAATATAAAAGGAGTAAGGAAGTGCAAACTCTATTCTGCTTCCATTGTCGTCCTATTGTCCTCTATCTTTAGTGTTTTTATTGATTCCAGCTTTGTGTTCTCAGATTGTAGGCTAGGCTCAACAAACTGTTTTCCTAAAGAACGAGATTTTGCTATGATGTAGATGCAAGATTAAGCTATGATGATTATTTGAAATAATAAACTTGAAATAAAGATGATGCTTATGATATTAAAATGCTAAATGAACTAAATGCATGAACTCTAATTAATTGCCTATTACCAATGCTTGGATTCACATAGGTATTTATAGAGTTTTTCAAATGATTTTGATTGGTTGTCTCAATTGACGGTTGTGATAATTCCTGGCAGATCGAACGGTTGAAGAAAGATGAAACTGAAGAGAAAATAGAACCCTGAAAATAAGATTTTTCTATTTTATTATGAAAGAGGAAAAAGAAGAGAAGATAAGAAATCATCTTTCTTAAAAAGAATAAAAGAAAGATTTAAAGCTGATAAATAATTAATTAAAAAATCAATTATTTATTTGTGGAGGACATTCAACTTTTCTTAATTAAATAAAATATTTAATTAAGCTTTTAAAAGCGTAAGAAAAGAGCTTTGTAATTGAAAAGTGTATATCTCATAATTAAATAACATTTAATTATGTATGAAAGATGCACAATTATTAAAACACTTAATTTTGGAAAGATAAGATATTTTTAATTAAATAAGATTTATTTAATTAAATCACTTTTATGAAATTAATCAAATGAAACATTTAATTAATTAGAAGAAGAAAATTAAATAGAAGAAAAGGATATTTAAATTTAATTAAATCAAATGATTTAATTTAAATTCAAATAGTGATAATTAATTTAAATAAATAGAATGTATTTATTTAAATAATTAAGTGGACATATGAAAATAATTAAATAAAATAAATTTATTTAATTATGGAAGAGAAATAAGATGAATGAACAATATAATTAAATTAATTAAATTTAATCATATGTAGAGGACTTTAGAAAAATTAATTAAATAATAAATATTTAATTAATTGCCAGGATTATAGACATGACCATTTTTATGCGTATATAGAGAGTAACCCTTCGCAACTAACCTTGCTTTGTACTTCTCAATACCTCCATCTAAAATATTGTTTTTCTTGAACACCCATTTGCAACCAATAGGTTTTCGTCCTTCGGGCAATGGTACAAGATCCCATATATCATTCTTTTTCAAAGATTCCATTTCTTCATCCATAGAAATCTTCTAGATTCTGCATTATTCATACCTAGTGCCTCTTCTACAAATCTGGGTTCATCCATGTTAGTATTCAAAGCAAAAATACATCTCCAATCATTAGGTGAATACCTTTCAGGTGGTTGTCTATGCCTTGTAGACCTACGAACAAGATGAGTTAGAGGTTCTTCCTCCTATTATGAAGATCTAGAGCTAGATGAGCTCTCCTCAACTTCTTGTCTAACCTTGGGCCTCGATTCAACTTTCTCAGCTGTAGAAGGAAATTGAATCACATCTTCCTATTTACTTAGTTCTATATGCAATGTAACAGAAGAAGGCTTAGTTTCTCTAAAATAACACTTCTACTATGTATTACCTTATGTGCAATAGGATCCCAAAGCTTGTATCCTTTCACACCATAACTATATCTAATGAAGATATATTTCACAACCTTGTTCTCTAATTTTTTTTGCTTCTCCTTGGCACATGTGCATATGCCTCGCAACCAAAAACTCTAAGATTTATTAATGAAGGCTTGCAATCTGACCATGCCTCTATAGGCATCTTATCAACAAGAGCTAATGTAGGAAGCCTGTTAATTGGGTAACAAGCAGTGGCAACAGTTTCAACCCAAAACATTTGTTTTAGGGAAACACCACTCAACATACTCTTAGCCTTCTCCACCAGTGTCCTGTTCATTCTTTTTGCAACTCCATTTTGTTGTGGAGAATACAGAGTTTTCTTTTATCTATGAATACCATAATATTTATAGAATCTATCAAAATCATTAGAGAAAAATTCACCACCATTATCAGTCCTCAAACATTTTATTTTATTTCTAGTCAACAACTCAACCATTGCTTTAAATTCTTTAAATCGACTTAAAACTTCAGATTTATTATTTAAAAAATATACCCATGTCCTACTATAATCATCAATAAATGAAACATAATATGTGGATTTACCAATTGAAGGAACATCTACAGGGCCAAATACATTAGAATGAATAAGATCCAATATACCACAAGATTTATGAGAACTCGAGTAAAACTTAATGTGGATTTTTTTCAATAAATGCAATGCTCACAAAAATCGAATTCAAGATTACAATCAGAAAAACCTTCAACAAGGTTTTTTATTTTTCAAGGTCCATAGACCCTTTTCTCCAATGTGGCCAAGTCATTGGTGCCATAACATAGTTTCCTCTATAGTTAACTTTGTCGCTGAAGAAAGAGTACCCTTGGGTACCTAAAAGCCATGACCATTTGTTGAAGGTGAAACTGTCACTTCTTCTATAAAATTTATTTTCAAAGAAGTACTATTGCACTCAACAATGCATGCATCAAGCTTATACAATGTCCCATATCTAACTCCTCTAGCAATCACCATAACACCTCTAACCATTTGCATCCTACATCACAAAATACTACCTGCACACCCACATCTATTAATTTGCTTATAGATAACAAATTTTGTGCTAATCTAGGGATATGCAACACACCATTAGTCCTTTTTATTCTACCATCATGAAACCTAAGTTTAAATTTACCACGAACAATAATGTCTAAATTAGAATCATCACCTAATTACACCTTACCTCCATCAAATTCTTCATATTTACAAAACCAATCTCTATTAAAGATCATATGAAAATATGCACTTGAGTTAATTAACCATGCATCATTACCTGCAAGAGTTGCTAAAGCTACAATGAATGCGTCACCATCTCTCTTCTCGAACTCATAATCAAAATAAAATTTCTTCTTTTTCTTCTTTTCTTCTTTGCATTCATTAGGAACATGTCCAGGCTTACCATAGTTCCAACAAATAACTTTGGACTTTCTAGGAGATTTAAATCTCCCCTTGGACTTGGATTTGTCATGCTTCTCATTCTTCTTTCCTTTTTCCTTAGGTCTTCCATGAATATTTAGGGCCTCCTTGGTAGTGATGGATGACTTCCTCCTCATCTCTTCAGAAAGAAAAGAACCCGCCACATCTTTAGTCTTCAATATAACATAAGTAATCCCAATAGCCATAACAAGAGAATCCCATGAATCAAGAAAAGAAGAACACAAGATCGGACATTTATCCTCCTCATCCATTTTGACACCAACTAATAACAATTGAGCCACCAACATATTGAATGATTGTAGGTGGTCCATGATTCATCCACCCTCTTCCATTCTCAAGGAATACAACTTCTTCCTCAAGAAAATCTTGTTCACTAAAGATTTGGCCTGATACATCGCACCAAGCTTCTTCCATAGTTTTTGTGTAGAGTTCTCTTCATGGACATTAATTAAAATAGAGTCTTCCGAGCACAATCTAATTAGACCATTGGATTTATGGTCCATAAAATCATATTGAGCAGCTTGAGTAGGATCTATAGGCGTTGAAACATTCTCATCAACAACATCTCACAAATCTTGATCTATCAATAGATCCTCCATCTTTAGCTTCCACATCTCAAAATTATTTCCAAAAAATATCTCCATCTCTATTTTCCTTGATGAACTTGCCATCTAAATTTTTTTGTAACAAGATCACAAAGTGTCTTCTACACAAGCTCCCACTCAATTCTAGATTAGTTCAAAAAACCCAACAACCCACAACTGAAACTAAAGGTGATCAAGCTTTGATACCACTTGTAAGGAATTTAAGGTAGTGGAACAACTTCCTACACTAATCAAGTGAGAGGATAAAGATGAAAAACTTTACAAATCTTTAATAGTTACAAAAAAAAGAAGAAATAAACACAAATATCATGCATACCACAACACAGATTTCTTTGGGGAAAACCCTTTAGGGAGAAAAACCCCACTCCAAAATCTGCCCAATATATTATTAAGAAAGCAAAAGATTATAATATACTTGCAGAGAAAAATTCTCATAGGAGTATCACCACCAGAGATCAAGAGACAACATGACTGCTATTAGACTCTTAGAATACACCCTTGTCTACATACATCCCAACCACTTGTAACAAGCTTTCAAAACCTTCTAGAATTATGGTTTTACAAGGTCATTTTTCATTTGACGTGTTAACAAAAAAACCTTGACGTGCCAGGGTAAAAAATCCTTGATGTGTCAGTTGGAAAACCTTGAAATGTCAGCGGGAAAACCTTGATGTGTCAATGAAAAAAATAAATAAATTTCAAAGTGATGCCCCAATCCCCACGTCTTGTTATGAGTGTACAGTATTTACATGATCATTCACCATATACCAACATACATCCTATCAACAATAAACTGTATATAATTGCAAGGTTGAGACACATTTTTTCAACAAACATGAGACAAATAACTCATAACAACCTAGGATAAGATAAAGTATAGACATTATAACTAAGAATTCTAGAAGGAATCTTATATCATAAGTAAGCTTAACATGTGAATATGTCCCCTAATTACCTAGTGAGTGAATTAGCTAGATACAAGACATTTATTCACGCCAACACAAATATCAGAACATATGTGTGGACCATTTTCCCTTGATGTCAAAGTGAGAGAATATTTAAGAATATTTATGCATGTTTCCATCAATGATAAAGGAGGAGATTATTGGAAGTTTAAGGAGCTTGCCATTTTTTTCTTGTTGGAAACATGAGCATGAGATATAAAATGCACATATATAGTGTTGTCACTGATTTCAACATTATGTTTTGAGGTTTTAGAGTTGTAAATTATTTTCTCTGGTGCACAATAGATGGGTTGATTATTTAGCAGTGTCAGAACACAACTTTTAATGTACAAAGCATTAATGTTTTGGTCTACGTTGGTCTGCATTGAAGTATTTTGGTTTGTGGTTCTAAGGAAATTTTGTTGGATGTTAGAGGATTCTATATCCAAAGTTTCATGTTTTTTTTACCACTAGTACAAAAGTTATGGTTGGCAGTATATCGAGTTTTCCTATGATAGTGTTACTACTACAGAGTACCTATTTTGAATGGTCCACACTTCACTATGAAAGAATATCTAGTCTTACAGATTTTTTAAAGTTTCTACAAGTTTCAGTTGTATCTAAGTTCCAAGTGGCATGTAGTTTGGAGGTCCATGTGTTAGTTCGAGTATGATCAGTTGGTGTATTTTGGTGTTAGGTTACCAAAAATGCCAATGCAATATGTTTTGAGTTATGCAGAGTTTAGACAAGTGTTAATCAATTATTTAGGAGCTATTATAGGTCCACCTTGACCTATTTGATGTGTTATAAGTTTTGAGTTGTGGTGTGAAGCTTGTGTTGGGCTAACAAGTCATATTATGCATGATACATCTAACTAGGCTAACCTAATTGATTTTGTAGGTGTTTATGGATATAATGGATATAAGTATAAGGTATTTTTTATGTTGTATAGTGAATTTTAAAATATGTGTGTGAATTCCTAATAATCAGAGTGCAAGATGATAATGAAGAGCAGAGAAGAATGTTAGAGTAGAGTATCATGAAGTATGTTGATTCTGTATATTGAACTTTAGTGGAACTTTATTTCTTGCATATTGTAGATGCAATTATAGAAGTTCAAATCATGGCAGTGTGTCACCCCTCTCTTCTATCTCTAATTTCTTTCTATGGGAAGTGAGTCCACCTAGCAGTGAGCCTTTTTGTAATATCTTGTAACTAGTTATAATATATTGTGAGCTAATCCTCACCATGGTTTTTCCCTTTTTGAGTTTTCCACATAAAAATTTGGTGTTCATGTGTTATGTGCTTTGATGGTTTCTTTCCTTGCTACAAATGAATGTTTAAATGTATAAGTGGTTTCAAAGAGTACAGATTCAACCCCCCTCTTAGTATATTTGGTGCATACCTACAATCTCAAGTAATGTTGCTCCAAGAATTTGAAATCTTCTTGATTATTTGAATGTTATCTCTTCTCTAGTTTGGATATAGTGAAAAGACTAGGTATTTATAGGCATTTCTCTAATTTCTCAACAATTAGATCATGATAACTGATATTTAAAATTTGCATTTTGAATGTTAAAATGTCACCAACAATCTATTAAAATTTGGGTCCTGGCTAAGAAGGGGGACCTAGTCGGCCATGGGTGACTAGGTCCTAGCCTAAATTTCTAGGTCACACTTGATAGGGGGTAATTTAATGATTGGTTACATTTTAAATTCTTATTTTAGTGTTTGAAAACAATAAAAATAGGCCTCAAAATGCATTTTAAAGGGAATTAGTGTCTATTAAGGAGGGGTTGAAAACACATAAATGAAAGGGTCACTAAAATAGGTTCAAACAAAGCATGAAATTGTAAGTGTATATAATTTTATATTCAAAATTTATCCCCCACTCTAGTGGACCTATGACACTATGTGCAAATGCAAGCTAAAGTACTAAAACTAAATGATGCTTCATAAAATGATACTCATATGGATATTAGGATTTATTTGTAATGGCATAATGAAGCCTCTAGTGTAGTCATCTTCAAAGCCACAACATTAGGAACCACATCCTACAAAATTGATTTGTTATATATTCAAAAAAATATTATAATCATGTAAACTTCTATAAAGAACCAAATTTGAGGGTAGATTTATGCCCCCTGATTCTGCTTTCTTTATGGAGGTGGACTCAGGGTCGCATTCTAGCCACATCAAATGACTAGGGTTTTTAATGTAAATTCTTATGATAGGGTTATGTGACCAAAACATCATCTATCGACAAACACTGGATAAGATCAGGAATGGAACTATGAATCCAATGCATCAAACAACATGGAAATCAAAGTTTTCTAGCCCTTATTATTGAAATTTGAGTGAAATGTGTTATTAAGGAATTTTACTATATGTTATTGCAAAATCATGTTTTTGACTATCATTTTCATATTTACTATTTGGATATTGTAAGAGAGATACCTTGGTGCAGAGGAGTGAAGATGTTGAGTCAATGACCATACCAGCCCCCATGACTTGAGCACCTTTGAAGGAGGTTGCAAGAGACACCATCAAATTATAGGTAAGTTTCATGTACCTTCCCTCCTATGATTTATCTCAATATTTTGGATTATTTTGAGCATTTTCTAGAAATTAGGGCATCCCTATCCCAAATTGGAAACCTTGTCCTAGACCCCCTATCCCAAAATGACGAGTGTCTAGAGCTATTTTTTTTCTATTTTTAACTATTTGTCTAAATATTTTTGTTACGTTACTAATGATTTCCTTTGATACTTTCAAGATCTACCTCATGCTTGACAAAGCTTAGGAGGATGATTATTTTCTCTTCTCTATGATTAGGTTACACTACTTACCATGGATGAGGAGGAGACCTTGTGTATCACTGGCTTATTTTGGATAATACCTCATGCCACCCATGATGTATCATGATGCAATGATTATGGCCCTAGTTGAGTGGTGGAATGATAATACTTTGAAATTTTATCTCCCAAATAGGAAGATGATAGTGACTTTGGAGGATGTTCATTGCATACTCAGAGTACTCATTTGGGGAAAAAATTTCCACCTTGATGAGTTCCAAACATAATGAAAGATGAGAGATGACATTCAGTATTGTCTCGATTGTCACATTACACCCATTGACTCTAGAGCACACATCAAGCTTCAGTTGCTTCTATATGTGAATGTTCCTTTGATTCATCAAATTATGTATGTGATCATTGCTTTGACTCTTGTACTTGATGGATGAGGCACACACCTTGATGGGGACCTCATTGACACTATACAAGAGATGGAGGAGAACCATATAGTCTACACATGGAGACAGAGCATGCTCACACATCATTATTATGATCTTGGTCGATTTTTTCATCAGGAGCTTCACAACATTCTACATTGTACACTCCTTTAGGTTTGGAGGTCTTTGAGCATATAACATGCACAAGACCAATTGGATTTCCTACTATGATAGTGCTTGGTTATCTATGAGCCTTTTCTTATACTCTGAGGCGATCCTGGTAGTGTAGAGATCTGCTACAATGGAGAGTCAGGTTTGATCATCTAGAGGAGGATGCCATAGTATGAAGTCTATACAAGAGTTTTCCCTTTTATTATGATCATTTCATGCATCAGTTTGGTCAAATACAAATAGCGCCTAGCTAGTGGCCTACATTCTTGAGATCTGTTCATAGTGGGGCGAGGCCAAGAGACATCTGCCATCCTACAATTACCAATTATAGTCTTAGTGTTTCATATGAAGAGGATTAGGATGAACCCCCAACATTTGATTTGGATGATGTAGCAACCACTATAGCTTATGAGATATGGTGTGTTAAAACTTGACCTCAACATGTCTTCCTTGATGGCCATCCTATAGGAAACACTAGACCTTTTGTAGTTCAAGAGGATGCGAGAGAGATGGTGTAGAAGCACCTCAACACCATTAAACCTCAATAAGGAAATATTGTACTAAGGGAAAAAATTTAATGTTTGATGATGTATCAAGGTCCAAGGGACCATAATGAACATGTAATAGTGTTTAGATTATGGTTTTGGGTCTATTTTCCAAACATGCCATAAAATGAAAAATGTTGTCAATTTGTTGCAATGTAGCCCATGGTGGAAAAATAGTGAGTAATTATGTTGAAATAGGGTCATAAGGACATGTTAAGGCTATTGGAATAGGTATTGAGTCATTTGGGGAACAAGAGAAAAAGTTGCAAAAATGTTGACAAGATTGTCAAATTGCAAAATAAGTTGCAAAGTGGACAAAATATGGGATATGAGAGGTCAAGTAGGTGAATAGTTAGTTTTAGGTCTTTGGGTAGTTGGAGGAAGGTATAAATACTTTAAATAAGTCATTTCCCTTGTTGTACAATCAGATTGATGGATTGGAAGGAAGAATGAATAAAAAAGATTGCATATTTTGTTTGTTTTCCATGTTTGACAGTCTTTTGTGGCTGAGTACAATCTTGTACAAACTAAAAATCCATAATTTATTAGGTTTTATTTAAATTTCCATGAGTATACTAAATTTTTAAATTTGTTTTGTGTCATTTCATTGAATATTAAGAAAGTTCTGCTCATTTTGGTAGAAACAGTCAAGTTCAGATTTTAACAAGGCAACAAGCTCTAAAAAATGCATAACTCCATTTCTATTGATTGGAATCCTCTAATTTTTTTTTTTTAAAGTCAATTATATTGTTTTCTTCAAGATTATTGAGGTTTCAGGTGTAAGTGTTGAAGATTTGGGAAAATAATGTGATGCCCTAGGTTGACTGTCATGATTTTGGAAGTCATTGAAGTGGCTCAAGGATGGAGTTTGGAGAATAACGCTTGGAAGGGCTTGGTTGAAGGATCACTCACCATGTGTAGACATGAAGAAATGTGCTTGAACCATTGGTTGGGATTGATGAGTCATGGAAGGTATATTTTCAATAAGGTGCCTCTGTTTTAACCTTGTACAAGCATGAAAATATGAGTTTACACCTTTTGGATGAACTTGCATTCATACTCAGTACCCATAAACTTGTAAGATGTTCATTTGTGCCTGGTTTGAGATAATGGAATGATGATTCAAGGTTGGTAGAAAAGTTTTAGTGTAGTTGAAAGGGTGTTGAAGGGTTATGGAAACCTTGTTGCATGGTAAATGAATCATGAAAACTCTATGGTATTGTTAATCAGACTTAAAGTGCACACTTGTGTTTTGTGTCCACATATAGAAATTGACCACTAATAGGTCCTAGAATGAGTTTTTTTCATGAGGTTTGAGACCTCACTAATCAAGCTATTTAGTTGAAGTTGCCTCCTAATTGAAGAAGTTTAGTCAAGTGAACCTATTTATGCCATGAATTTGGCAAAGTTGGATGGTGAACCCTTTTTTCTTGCATCAAGAGGATGCAAGCATGGATGGAGATAAAAATGATGATGAGAAGATAAAAAAGGATATAGATGAGGAGGATCAATAGTTGGTGAGAGAGGAGCTCGAGGAGCTAGTAGAGGCCATGGATTCCCCCAAGGATAGACCAACATATCGTCCTCATGTCACCTGAGCACATGGATTGAATACATGAGGCATATGGTCCTACGAGTGTGGAGAGAGAAACCATGCACCTCCTATCACACTACCTAACCATCAGAGGAGTCCCAATAGAGCACCTATTGTATCTTATCAAGATATCGATTAGTGAGCTAGTGATCTAGGTGATCATTTATTTTTAATGTTTAATTATGTATTAGTTATTATATCCTATTCTGACTTATGTTATGTTTTCTTTGTTGTAGTTGGTAAATGAGAGTGGATTGACTTCTTCAGTCAACTCACCATGGATATGGTTCAACCAATGCCCTCACAATAGGTGACATGAGCATAGCATAGGCCACCACTTAGAGTGGGGCACCATGCTGACCTATTTGAGCCTTTGTATAGGTGGAGGATAACTTATTATGATGCTATGAGGAATATTTATTTATCTAGAGCTGAGATTGAGGGGGTTTGAGCTAGGGAGGAGCAATGGAGACTTGCACATGAGGAGATTAGGACTACACATGATAAGCTTAGGACTACATATGAGGAGCTTCAAGCCACCTAAGTTCTCTTTGAGAGTGAGATATAGGATTACTTACAGTTAGAACTCAATAGGGTGGGTGGAGCTCACTAGGGTGTAGAAAGACAAAGATTAGATAGACCAAGAGTGTTTCATAGCTCTCATATGCAAGGGAATAGACATAGGCTAAGTACAAGGCCTATGAGAGTGGATGAACTCTATGAGCCACTCCCAAACCACTATCTCTTGGTGGGAACCACCACTAGGCCCTGAGGAGTCTGGTAGTCATAGGCCTCCCTAGAAGTACTATATTACATGATACACCACATTTTTTAACCATGGTGATTATGATGTATATAAAATTTATGATCTATATATATATAATTATGTTTTTATTTCTATGAGTTCTTGTTTGGATTAGATATCAATTTGATTTATTAAGAAATCTTTGTAAGATTATTTAATCAATTTCTTCATGATCTAATTATTATGCAATCTAATTAAACATTTCTATCTACTTAGACACTACATTTTTATTAAGTGTGACTATACTAAACTAGATGCCCTTATGATCTAATTTATAAATCAAATGCATATAATGATCTAATTTAAGACAACAAATAAATGATTGAATAGTATGTAAACAAAGTAATAATTCAAAGAAATGAAAATTTACTCAAAATAATTCAAGACATACCAAAATGTTTGTCAAGAATGAAAGAATGTGAGATAAAATAGAAAACTGTTGGAATATTGTGCCTCAATCTCACAGGTTGAAACCTATGAAAGAGAAAAGTTGATGTGACATCCTTATTATCTGGCCGACTAGGAACTTTGGAACCTTGTGAAATGTTTAGGTCACTGAAACCTTGTTACTGTCATGCCGACTGGAGCTATTGCTATGACATGTTGGTTACTATGAAAGTTTCTATCTCTTACCACCCAAGCTAATCTCTTACCGATGAGTTGGTGTCTAAAGGTTATCGAGGAGACTCATGGTGACTGATGTTATCGGGGAGACTCTTGGCCAATTTTTTTGCTTCAGTATGAAGTCTTAGCGATGTGAGATGTCTCACCGATAGTTATACACTTGGAATCATTGGGGTAACATAAGGGTTCGGTAAGAACTCTTGGTGACAGATGTTTGTCTCACCGATGCTTTGGTTGTTGTTTGTATGACTCCTGGTGAAAGGTGGTCTTGGGGTAACATGGAGGCTTTGGTAAGAATTCTCAGTGATGGATGAAGTCTCGCCGATGGTAGGACATTTCAGAGTAACATGGTTGTTTCAATATGATCTCTTGGCAAATAGCGATAGTCTTGCCAAATAGCACTACATGTGGTGGTCATCGATATGAAGTCTTGGCGATATGACTTGTCTCATCGATAGTTTTGCTCGATGAATATCAGTATGACACAAAGATCTATGAGAATCTTGGCGATAGGAGAACTCTTGCTGATAGAGCTTCACAATATGGATTTGCGTTCGGTATAACATCTTGCCGATGGTCATGACTCTTGGTGATAATGACAATCAGGGCTTGTGGCATCGGGGAGATATAGTCAGTGTCTCACTGACATGTGAATATAGGTTGAATGCCTTGACCGATTGGAAGACTATCCTACGTGGTGTGTCTTTGACCAATCAGGGAGCAAAATGGGAACCACTAGTAGTTGAACTGTTATGGCCATTCGTGTGAGGAAGTTCAATAGACCAGGGTCGACATGGATATACTCAGGAATTGAAGATGATGTTTGGTTGGACGATTAGTGGGATGAACAGTTCGATGAATAGTTGAGTAATCAGTGTGAATTCAATTCTAAGAGCATTGTAATTTGAATGTTCTTTATAAGGTTGATCAAGGATTATGATGTAAAATTTGACATCAGAAAGATAAGTCTGATCTTTGTATGTAATTTACATTACTGTAATACAAAGGGGCTTTTCTTGGTGTGGTGGGTTTTTCTCCTGTAAGTGTTTTCCCACGTAAATTTGGTGTTCATGTGTGTATTTCATTTCTCTATTTTTGTTATTTCTTTCAAGTGTATCTTAATTGGACTATAATTGAAAATTTAAAAGCATCTCTACATTCTTTCCTGAGGTTTTGACGTTAGGAGAGTTGTTTCTGCACCTTGGCTTTCCTTACAAGTGGTATCAGAGCCTGGCCAGTTGTGTTATCCTTGTGGGTATGTTTGGTTTTTTGTGTCAATTTCTATTCAGTGGGAGTCTTGTAGAAGTTTGGTAATTCGAATTACAAGTTAAGATGGCAAGCATGTCAGTAAAGATTGAAATTGAGAAATTCAATGGCAACAATTTTGAGTTGTGGAAACTTAAAATGGAAGATTTGTTGGTTGATCATGATCTTTGGATTGTTGTGTCTGGAACAAAGCCTATAGGCATGAAGCAAGAAGATTGGGACCTTACAAATAGAAAATCAAAGGGGCTGATAAGGCTCTGTTTAGCAGACTCTATTCTTTTGAATGTTCATGAAGAAAATACATCTTTCTTGTGGAAAAGATTGGTAGCTATTTATCATGGCAAGTCCTTGGTGAATAAATTTTTCTTGAGGAAGAAGTTGTACTCTTTGAGAATGAAGGAAGGAGGGTCCATTGCTGATCATTTGAACACTTTCAACATGTTGATTGCATAGTTAACATCTGTGGGTGTGAAGATTGATGAAGAAGATCACCATATGCTATTATTATGTTCTTTGCTAGATTCTTGGGATCACTTGGTGATGGCTATTGGGAGTACGACATCCACTTTTAAGATGGAAGATGTTGTTGCTTCATTGTTATCAAAAGAGATGAGGAGGAAATCTTCTAAGATGGCGAAGGAGGCTCTTGCTGTTAGAGGTAGATGAAAAGAAAAAGGCAAGAAGAAGGACAAGAAGTCCAAATCCAAATCAGAAGGGAGATCAAAGTCTCCTAGCAAGAAGTCCAAGGTGAAGTGTTGGAATTGTGGGAAACCTGGTCATGTACGAAAGGATTGTAAAGAGGAGAAAAAGAAGAAGAAGAAGAATTCTTCTGACAATGATTCTTCTCAGAGTGATGCAGATGCTTTCATTGCAGCCTTGGCTATGGAGGCATCAGATGATGTCTGGCTAATTGATTCTGGAGCATCTTTCCACATGACATCTCATAGAGACTGGTTCACGAAGTATGAAAAATACGATGGTGGAAAGGTTTATTTGGCAAGTGATTCATCTTTGGAAATTTTTGGTCATGGAAGAGTCAAAATTCAATTCCCTGATGGAAGAGTGAAGGGAATCAATGATGTAATGCATATACCAGGTCTGGCTCAAAATCTACTTTCTGTTAGTAACTTGAATGATATTGGAGTGCAAGTCACATTCTCTGGAAATGGTTGCAAGATGACTAGAGGCTCAATGATGCTAGCAAGGGGTGCTTGTATTGGTACCTTGTATAAGTTGGATGCACATGTTGTTCAATGCAATAGTGTCTCTATAAAGTCATAGAAAGCTACTCATGGAGGAAAAGAGGAAAAACTTCCTGATAGTGTAAACTCTATGGAAATTAAACTTCTAGCAGAAAAGACTATGCTCTAGCATCATAGGCTAGGCCACATTGGAGAGAAAGGTTTAAAAACCTTGAAGAATAAAAACCTGGTTGAGGGGCTTGATGATTGTAACCTCGAATTTAAATTTTGTGAACATTGTATATATGGTAAACAATATCGTGTTTCATTTTGTTCTAGTCCTCACAAATCTTCTAGTTTGCTTGATTATATACATTATGATGTTTTTGGTCCAGTGAATGCTCCTTCTTTGTCTAAGTCAAGGTATTATGTATTGTTTATTGATGATTATTCAAGAAGGGAATTTGTCTATTTTTTAAAAAGTAAATTAGAAGTGTTCAGTCGGTTGAAGGAATTTAAAAATCTTGTAGAAAATCAGACTAGAAGGAAAATAAAATGTTTAAGGACTGATAATGATGTTGAATTTTGTTCTGATGAATTCGAGAGGTACTGTAAAGATCATGGAATTAAAAGACATAAAACTACACCTTACACTCCATAGCAAAATGGAGTTACAGAAAGTTTCAATAGGGCAGTAATGGAAAGAGCATGAAGCATGCTGAGAAGTGATGGCTTGGAGGAGAAGTTCTAGGCTGAGGCAGTTGCTACAGTATGTTACTTGATAAACCATTCTCCTAATTTCACTCTTGTTGAGAAAACACCTTTGGAAGCATGGTCTAGAAAGAAGCCCTCTCTGAGATACATTTGAGTCTTTGGCTGTGAGGCATATGCACATGTGTTGAATGAGAAAAGATCTAAATTGGAGAACAAGGCTATCAAATGTATTTTTATTGGTTATAGTGCTGGCATAAAAGGATACAAGCTTTGAAATCCTGATACGAAGAAGGTTCTATATAGCAGAAGTGTTATCTTTTATGAGCTAAAGCCTTCTACCTTGGATTTGCAATCAGAGACAAAATTAGAAAACAAAAAGGATGTAGTTGAAATTCCTCTGACACCAAATAAAAAGGAATTGAAAATTCAAAATGTACCTGAAACTGAGGAGGGCTCAAGTAGTTCTGAGAGTTTTGATAAAGAAGAACAACCTTAGCCTCAGCAAGTGAGGAGGTCAACTCGTAAAAGAATGCAACCTGATAGGTATGGGTTTTCTTTGATAGATTCTACTTGTGCCTATGTTTTAATTTCTAGCACTGATGAGCCTAGGACTGTGAAAGAGGCATTTAGAATGTTTGATTCAAACTCTTGGTTGGAAGCTATGAATGAAGAAATGGCATCATTAGAAAATAATGATACTTGGAGTTTGGTGCCCTTGCCTAAAAGAAGAAAAGATATGGGCTGCAAATGGGTATTTAAAAAGAAAATAGGTCTAGATGGTAGTGTGGAAAAGTATAAGGCGAGGTTGGTTGCAAAGGGTTATTCCTAGGTAGAGAGAATTGATTATGGAGAATTTTTTTCTCATGTAGCTAAACTGACATCTACCAGATTTCTCTTGTCACTTGCAGCAACGTATGACTTAGAGGTTGAACAGATGGATGTGAAGACAACATTTCTTCATGGTGATCTTGAAGAAGAAATTTATATGTCCTAGCCTGAGAAATTTGTGGAGAAAGGTAAAGAAAAAATGGTTTGCAAGTTGAAAAAATATCTGTATGGATTAAAGCAGTCTCCTAGAATGTGGTACCAGAAGTTTGACACTTTTGTTTTTTCATTGGGATTTGTAAGATCAAAATCTGATCATTGTGTGTATTACAAAGCTGAAAGTGATCGAGTTCTTATTATTGCTCTCTATGTTGATGATATGTTGTTCATAGGCAATAGTAAGTTAATGATTTTTTTATCTTAAGTATCAGTTGTCTGCAAAGTTCGAAATTGAAGATCTTGGTGCAGCAAGGTATATTCTAGGAATGGAAATAACCAGGGATAGGAATAGTAGAAAAAATTGGCTCAGTTAGAGTAAGTATATCAAGACTGTTCTAGAGAGATTTTGCATGAATGATTGTAAGTAGCTAGTTGTTCCAGTTTTATAGGGAACAAAGCTATCTGTTGAAGACTGTCCAAAATATCCTACTGAGATGGAGGACATGACCAATGTACCTTATGGTAGTGCGGTTGGCATTCTAATGTATGCAATGGTTTGTACAAGGCCAGACATTTCCCAAGCAGTGGGAGTACTTAGTCGGTTTATGGCTAATCCTGGAAGAACACATTGGGATGCTGTGAAGAGAGTGTTTAGATATCTAAAGGGAACTTTATAATATGCATTGTGTTACCATGCCAATTTGGTTGTATCACAGAGGACTCTTAGTATTCGAGGCTATGTGGATTCTGATTGGGTAGGGGACATTGATAGCAGAAGATCCACCAGTGGATTAATTTTCATGTTGAATTGTGGTGCAGTGAGTTGGATGAGTAAGTGGTAGGCTATAGTCACTTTGTCTACTACAGAGGCAAAATACATGGCAGCAACACATGCCTGTAAAGAAGTAGTTTGGTTAAAACATTTGTGTTCTAACATTGGTTTTGATGTAGGGCAAATAAAAATTTAATGTGACAGTCAGAGTGCTATTTGTTTGGTAAAGAATCCTACTTTCCATGCTAGGACAAAACATATTGATGTGTAGTACCATTTTGTATGAGATATGGTAGAGGATGGAAAGGTCTCTTTAGAAAAAGTGGATACCCTGGAGAATGTTGCAAATGCATTAACAAAGCCAGAGAGCACAGACAAGTTTAGGTGGTGTGCCAGTTCGATGGGCCTCAGTGCCCATGAATTTTAGTAATTTTGTTGTGCTCTAGAGGTGCTTGTGTGATCTTCATCAAGTGGGAGATTGTTGGAATATTAGTCTCAATCTCATAGGCTGAAACCTCTGAAAGAGAAAAGTCAACTTGTGGCATCCTTATTGTCTGGCTGACTAGCAGCTGTGGAACCTTGTGAAATTTTTAGGTCACTGAGACCTTGTTACTATCATGCCGACTGGAGCTATCGTTGTGACATGTTGGTTACTGTGAAAGTTTCTATCTCTTACCGCTTGAGCTGATCTCTTACCAATGAGTTGGTGTCTAAAGGTTATTGGGGAGACTCATGGCAACTGATGTTATTAGGGAGACTCTTGGTGGAAAGTTTTGCTTTGGTATGAAGTCTTAGCAATGTGAGATGTCTCGCTGATAGTTATACACTTGGAATCATTAGGGTAACATAAGGGTTTGGTAAGAACTCTTGGAAACAGATGTTTGTCTCGTCGATGCTTTGGCTGTTGTCGGTATGACTCCTAGCAAAAGGTGGTCTCGAGGTAACATGGAGGCTTCGGTAAGAACTCTCAGTGATGGATGAAGTCTCACCAACGGTAGGACATTTCAGAGTAACATGGTTGTTTGGGTATGATATCTTGGTGAATAGCGATAGTCTTGCCAAATAGCACTACATGTGGTGGTCATCGGTATGAAGTCTTGGCGATATGACTTGTCTCACCGACAGTTTTTCCCAATGAATATCGGTATGACATAAAGATCTATGAGACTCTTGGAAATATGAGAACTCTTGCCGATAGAGCTTCACAATATGGATTTGCGTTCGGTATAATGTCTTGCCGATGGTCATGAATCTTGGTGATAATGACAATCAGGTCTTGTGGCATCAGGGAGACACGGTTAGTGTCTCACCGACATGCGAATATAGGTTGAACGCCTTGACCAATTGGAAGACTATCCTACGTGGTGTGTCTTCAACCAATCAGGGAGCATAATGGGAACCGCTAGCAGTTGAACTGTTATGGTCATTCCTGTGAGGAAGTTCAACAGACCAGGGTTGACATGGATATACTCAGGAATTGAAGATGATGTTTGGTTGGACAATCAGTGGGATGAACAATTCGATGAACAGTTGAGTAATCAGTGTGAATTTAATTCTGAGAGCATTGTAATTTGAATGTTCTATATAGGGTTGATCAAAGATTATGCTATTGTAAAATTTTACATCAAAAAGATAAGTCTGATCTCTGTATGTAATTTCCATTACTTAATACAAAGGGGCTTTTCTTGGTGTGGTGGGTTTTTCTCCCGTAAGGGTTTTCCCACCTAAATTTGGTGTTCATGTGTGTATATTCATTTCTTTGTTTCTATTATTTCTTTCAAGTGTATCTTAATTGGACTATAATTGAAAATTTAAAATCATCTCTACATTCTTTCCTGAGGTTTTGACGTTAGGAGAGTTGTTTCTGCACCTTAGCTTTCCTTACAAAAACAATCTACTTAATCTAACATGCTTTAACATAAATACTATTAAAATTATTTGATAAGTGTAATATTTGTGTAGATGCACAATATTGATAGGTTCTTTAAGAGGTGTACCATCCATTTCTTTAAGTTTATGGGCTCCAAAACCATAGCTTTCCTTGATGACATGAGGCCCTAATCAGTCTGGGTTAAACTTTCCCTTTTCATCTAGAGCAAGATTTACATTTCATTGATTTTTGTACAACATAAAATCTCCCTTATCAAAAGAGTGATGAATGAAATTATCATTGTACTTGCACTATATTTTTTGAATGAGCTTGGATATTTTCAAGGGTATTTATACAATGTCCGTTAAGCATGTCAAGCTATTGTAAACATTGTTCTCTATAAGTGTTATTGTCAATAATTCCCCTAAGAGAGATTCTCAATGAGGGAATCTCTAGCTCTAAAGGAATTATTGCATCCATAGTGTAAACAAGGTTATATGGTGTATTTCTTGTAGATGCACGAATACTTGTGCGATAAGCCCACAATACAAAAATTAGCTGAGTGTGCCTATCTTTGTTATGTTTATTAACTATTTTTCATAGGATTTTCTTGAGTGTTTTATTAATTGCTTATGCTTGGACATTAGATTGTGGGTAATAAGGTATAGAGAAATGATTTTGGATATGGAATATCTCCAAAAAATTAGTTACTTCATTTTTCTTAAACAACATCCCATTATTTGAGACTAAAGTAGAAGGAAGACCAAATCGAGCAATGATAAGTTCCAATATGAAATGACAGATTACCTCAGTGGTCGTGGAACGAAGAGGAATTTCCTCTACCCATTTCGTGAAGTAATTTGTAGCAATAATTATAAATGCATGTCCAAAAGAAGAATGAGGAGATATTTTTTTGATAAGATCCAAACCCCAAAACTGAAAACAACTAAATAGGAATTTGGGCACGAAGTTGGACTCCGAAGGACCATGAATCAAATTATTATGCTGTTGACATTTATGACATTTCTTAACATGATCAAAATAATATTGTTCCATGTTTTACCAATAGTATTCTATGTGGATTAACTTTTGAACTAATGATCTTCCTCCAAAATTCCCCTCGCTAGTGCTCGCATGAGCTTCCTCAAGGGCTATAAGGATTTTAGATTGTTTAAGACATCAAGAAGAAGACCATCAAATGATTGTCTATATAACATATCTACTAGGATTATATATCAAGCTACAAGTTTCTAAATATGAGCTCTAGTGTTCCTAGTAGTTGGTTTAGAAAATTTTCCTTCTTTTAGATAAGTAAAGATCAATGCATACCATTCACTAGAAGCTTCAATATTGGAAACTAATGTCTCATTCATCTTTTCATTTATTCATGGGTTTATGAGAGTGTGGATGGTGAATGTGAAGTCCACAAAATAATATTTAAGAGACACAAGAGAATCAGGTCTTTCCATTACATTTTTGTTATTATCCTTTTGTAGAACATTTTCAATAGTGTATTATTCAAAAATATCTAGCAAGGTCATTGTGAGGTCTTTATATTGTGATAATTTAGCATGTTTTGCTTGATAAGACCCATTTATTTGTTTAATAATCAATTGAGAATCACCAAATATATGAATTTGTTTTACTCCTAAAGAAAAGGCCACATGAATCCCAATAATAAGGGCCTCATACTCTGTAGTGTTGTTCATACATAGGAAGTTTAGATGGTAGGATAAGGGAATATGATTTATTGAAGGTGGTATTAATATGAATCCCACTCATGAACCTGTTTGACACTGAGAATCATCAAAATACAACTCGCAAGTTTCATTGTCATCCACCTTCAACGTATTCTCATTAGGAAATGATTCATGGCTTGGCAATGCTAATGGTGAAATAGCATCAGCTAAATTGTTGGTCAATGCCTCAAGAAATCCACCATTGAAACTACTCAAATCATATGCCAATACCATACTTGATCCTCCTTGAGTAATGAAAAATTCATTATTTCTAGCTATTAATGCATTTTTGACATGTTAGGTCCTTTTCTAGTGTCCACGTGACTTTCTGGGCCACTCCAATGAGTTGCAAAGAAACCAATGAAAAAGGGCATGGATGTCAAACTATAAATTTTAAGGGAAACACATGCCTCATGCTTATCATTGGAGAGTTAGACTTCAAAGTTGATTAGGAATTCATGCCAAGAAAGGATGCAAAATGGAGGAAGTGTGAGGAGCGAAACCCAACAAGGAATAAAGCTTTAAAATGTTAGGATTGGTGAGTTAGGGAGGCCTTATGATTGGTATTGAGGTAAAGAAATACCAAAATTCTAACTTTAAAAGGATAAATGAAGGAATTGACAAAGTTTTGAGCTTTTTTTGTAGTAGGAAATGAGTAGCAAGTTAAGGGCCAACTAAAACTTTGACTCTAAAAGAATGAAGGAAATTTTGTGAAGCAAGAGTTAGGGTTCAAGGGAGCATGGAAAAGAGTTTTGAGGAAATGGATAGCCTAATCCTCTAACTCAATGGACTTATAAACTTTTGAAGTGTAAAAAGGTGATGTTAGCATGATGTCGCGATGATGTAGGTGTGATTTGGAAAGGAACTTCAAAAATAGATGACATCACGACCATACAAAGATGTTGGCATGGTGATGTCATCAAGTATAGATTAGATCACAACTCTAATGAAAGAGTGATGTAAGCATTATTTCATGATGACATCAACATTAGGGAATCAAATTTAAATAGAAGGGAATGCATAGAGGATCAATTTTGAAACTCTACAAGACTTAAATAATTCCCCAACTAGTGAAGGATCAAGACAATGTGGCTTTGGAAAAGTTTGAAGGCCTAGAAAAATAAAAAGTGGACAACTTAAAAAGAAAAGGATTGGGATATGAAAGGGAATAAGTACTTGTAGAGAAGGGGGACTCGCTACTCACGAGTTCTCTTCATTCAAAGAGTCTCACGGGGGAAACCTCCCTAAACTACCTCAAGGAATAGTGTGAGAGTTCTAGAATTAGAAAGAGAAACTCATAAAGATTTTCTAGACAATCTGACAAGCTCTCAGTCAAAGGATGAAAACATAGAATACGGATGACAACACGATGCACTAGTGTCTTGTACAAACCAAAAAGAAAGTTTGTCACATAAAATAGCTAAGTGACTACCAATAATCTAATTATTGAGTTCTTCAAAAGTATTGGAAAATAATAGAATGTGATAAAGCTGAAATGAAGTGAAATAGAACTGATAAAGAGAATAAGTTGTAGAAAGGAAATGCTCACAACCAGACAAGTAATGAAGCCTCCAACAAATGAATGTCTTCAATATCTGCATGCGTAATATCTGGAGAAAGTGTTGGGGCTATATAGGGGTTTGCCTCAGTCAATCCCTTATTTTAGTGTTCCCACCTCTACAGACAACCAAATAGAAAGAGAGAGTAAACCAAAATGGACAAACCATGTGGTGAAAGCAAAACCCGCTTTGGGAGTAGAACCCGCACCACCAAGTATGAGTGATAAAAGAAATCCCTGCTCGAGGACAACCCATATCACAAAAGAGGTGATAAAATTAGTCCCCTCTTGAGGAGAACCCATATCAAAATATGTAGATGTAATAGATAGAGGATGTGAAAAATCCCAAGATGCTCAAAGGTGAAAGGCACAAGGTAGATATCACATGAAAAGCTTAAAAAGCCAAGGAGAGAAATAAAGAGATCTACAAGAACCGAGAGTGATGTAGAGGGTGTTGCAATGGCTTAAGAGTGTTGTTGTAACAAGCTATATGGAGATGTGCAAGAAAATTAATAGGAGAAAATGCTAGAGTGAAGGCTAGAAATAAGATAGAGTGAAGCCAGAATGAAGCTAGAAGCACCAATAAATTTAAAAGATCACTTTTAAATGGAGAAAAGAAGCTTCCTGGGTGGTTACAAGGAATCTCGAGCTGTTACCACTGACCAAAGGAGGTGACAAGTGGAAAACATGCTCAGAAATAGTTTTTTAAATGTTGAAATGTCGTAGGATGCTAGTGTGGCATGTAGACGTTTGTGCAACGCACTAGTATCTAGACACATCACACTACAAAATGATGAGAATGGGAAAAGTGCAAGGTTCGATGCAAAGCTGACATGCAAAGGAATTTTTTTGAAAAGGGGTGTTGAGCATCCTAAGAGGGAAAATGGTTGATGTAGGGGCTAAAATGAGCCTACACAAATGCTAAGGGAGTGGACACCAAAGTGGATACAAAAATGTATGTGAAATTGCAAGGGGTGCACTTTTATGACTATACATTTTGTGCCCACTTTAGTGGGCATATGAATCTATGCTAATATGCATGCTAAAGGAAATCTATGGGATATAGATAACATCGTATGCCAAAAGGATATTGTAGAGGAAGCAAACAACTCTTCGAACCATGAAAGCATGCCCCCAAGCTGAAGATCTACAAAAAAAAATGCATTAGACAAGAAAAACCTGCACCAAACAACAATGTTAGAATGTAAAAATCTAAAGGATTTGAGTCAACAAAGTGAAAGAAACCTCGATGTAAAAGGTTTTATCAGTACTATTTTCCATCCCCAAATTAAGAAATAACACACTTAGAAGAATTCTAAAACAAGGAGAGGAAGGTATATACACAAGATGAAGAAGATGCAGATCTTCGATCTGGTATATACAAGTTGAGAAGAAAGATAATTTAATAATGTAAGCACCTCACAGGCCTACAGACCTACAAGGAAGATGTCGTCCAAAATCTCTCACATGAAGGAAACCCAAAAAAGTTCCTTACAAACCCACATACCTGCAAGGAAGGTGTCTTCCAAGATCTCTCACATGAAGGATACCTAGAAAAGTGCCTTATAGGCCTGTAGACCTACAAGGAGGCATCCTCCAAAATATCTCACATGGAGGAAACCCAAATGAAAGCAACTTACAAGCCCACAAACCTATAAGGAGGCATCCCCCAATATCTCTCACATGGAGGAAGCCCATATGAAAGTGCTTTACAGGCTAGCAAATCTATAAGGAGGCAACCCCCAATATCTCTCACATGGAAGAAACCCAAATGAAAGTTCCTTACAAACCCGCAGACCTACAAGGAAGCATCCCACAAGATCTCTCACATGGAGGAAAGCCAGTTAAGTAAGTGTCTCACAGGCCCACAGATCTGCAAGGAGGCAACCCCCAAGATCTCTCACATGGAGGAAACCCAAAAAAGTAAGTGCCTTATAGGACTACAAAACTGCAAGGAGGCATCCCTCAAGATCTCTCACATGAGGGAAACCTAAAGATGGAGACTCCATAGAGTTGGATTGGAAAGTGACTTTACATGCACACTTGCAAAGTGACATGTTTATCCATAGATAAAGCATGCTAGAAAACAAAGCAACCACACAAGAAAAAAAGTGGACAGTCATGTAGACCGTCAACAAATTGGAAGGATTTCAAAGTGGTCCCTTAGGAACCCTTCAAAAGAAGAGGGTCCACTCAAGGGATGCTACATTTGAAAGTCATAGCAAAGAAGAGATGGGGTCCTTAGAAGGACACACATATCTAGAAAAAGTTATCATTGTGATGCAATATCAACTTGCAAAACCACACAAACTCAGGGTACACTTGATCCAATTCAATTAGGAGAAGATCAAATTGAACAAGCAACAAATCTCTACAATTTTAGTTATCAACTCAATAATTTCTTTGACCATTCACATGGCTTTCAGTCATCAAATTCTCAAAATCATTAAACCACATCATTAGTACACCTCTTTATCAGATTCAAATGCTTCTTATTCATCACCAAAATGTCTGATCCAAACAACAACTTGATTATTGATACTTCAATCCATTCTTCAACATTTATCAACATACTCACAAAGACATCACCTATTCTTTCAAAGATCACTTTAGTTTCACCTTATGTTATAACAATCATCAATCTATCAAATAACCTCTATCAGATCCATCACCAAATGATCAAAAGCAAAGCAAAATCCTATTGTAAAATTTTTGTACCAAACCAATACTTAATTTACAACATATTCCTCTTTGTCCTAGCTTGTGTTTACAAGGAAAAATAACATCAATTCATTCATTCATACTACAAAATAGTTACCTATTCCTCATTACACCCTTAAGATCATCCCTTAGGTAGTCACAACAAAAAATCAAGCATTTTGTATCTCTGTTTTCCATATTTTCATTTTGTAGCAGTCAAACACCTTTCTTTCACTTAGGGTTCAAAAAGCTCAAACCATCAAAACTTTTAAGTTAACATCTAAATATTTTTCCAAATGCTTGGCCATATTTATCAACCCCTTTTAGATTTTTTCAACACAAAATAAATCACTAAAAACTTTGCATTCACTGAATTACACCATTTAGCCAATACATACCAGAAATCCTTGTAGCCCTGCCTTATGGAAAAAATGGATACATCAAGAAATGTACATTGAAATTCCTTGAACCAATCACTATTTTTAAATCCAATTTCTATCAATTTAAACATATCACATTATCAAATATTGTTGTTTAAAATAAAACATTAGAAGATGAACTGTTGTATTCCTAAAAGGCCTCAAATTAGGTCTAATTTCCAAAGCATCTACACTTCATTC
>VDFB02146303.1:0-36227 GCA_007258455.2 Sequoia sempervirens | reverse complement strand
TAAGGCCATGGATGAAGAGTTTGTAGCTATAGAGAGGAACCAAACATGGGAGTTGATCAATTTACCCAATGATAAACACGTGATTGGAGTGAAGTGGGTCTACAAGACCAAATGTACAGCTGAAGGTAAAATTGAAAGGCATAAATCAAGGCTAGTGGTGAAAGGATACAAACAACAACCCGGTATAGATTATGATGAGACTTATGCACTAGTTGCAAAGCTGGAAACAGTTAGGGCAGCCATAGCAATTGCAGTCTAGCATCCGTGGAAGGTGTTTCAGATGGATCTAAAGTCAGCCTTCTTGAACAAAGTGTTGAAAGAGGAGGTTTATGTGGAGCAGCCACTTGGCTATGAAGTCCCAGAGAAAGAGGAAAAGGTATATAGGCTCTTAAAATCTCTTTATGGGCTAAAACAAACACCTTGGGCATGGTACAACATGATAGAGTCATATTTAATGAGCAATGGCTTCAAAAAAAGTAGTTGTGAGCCCACACTCTACATTAAAGTAACTAAAGGTGATATTTTAATTGTTGTTTAATATGTAGATGATTTGATTTTTACTAGGAACACTGACAACTTGATTGTGATTTCAAAGAAGTGATGCAGAATGAGTTTGAGATGATGGATTTTGGCTTGTTAAATTATTTTCTTGGTATTGAAGTTCAACAAATAGAGCATGGCATATTTATTTCACAAACTAACTATGCCAAACAGATTTTAAGGAGGTTCAAAATGTAGAATAGCAAACCTGCAGCAACACCAAAAATAACAAGTCAGAAACTGCGCAAAGAGGACAACAACAATGATGTGAACATAACCCTCTACAAGAGCATCGTTGGATGTTTGATGTACTTGACATCAAATAGACCTTATTTAATGTATGTAGTAAGTCTGATATATAGGTTCATGGATAAACCTAAGGACACACATTGGCAAGTAGGAAAGAGGATTTTGAGGTATGTGAATGGAACGAGTTATGACATTTTGTATGGTCCATCAAATGACTTCAAGCTAGCTAGTTTCATGGATAGTGATTTGGTAGGAGGGTATGTACAGGATCATGATGGAAAAAACATGCCCTTAAGTGGCAATGAAAATTTTAAAAAATTAGAGTTAGACAACTTGACATAAAAAATTCAATAAGTTATCTATATTATTTCAAAAATATGCAAAAATAGATTCTCAGAGAAAATTAAACAGTTTCCTTCAAACTACTAGGTTTTATTTTTTTTTAAATCTATTTAGTGAAAAATTGAAATTTCAATGTAGCAAAAGATTTAAATTTCAGGGAAAAATAAGAAGTAGGTGTCTATCTTGACCACCTTACCACAATAAAATGGTAATATTTTTTATAATATGGTCAGATGCAAGAAGTCATGTGCCAATAAAAACTCCAAAAAAGTTGTTTCTTTTCAGAATTTGTCACACTTGGACTAAAAATTTGAGGCACTTACACAATGAATCTTAAGAAAATTTAGTAATATGAAAGTTATAATTTTGAATCTAGTTTCTAAATATGTAAATTATTCAAATACCCAAATTATACAAATTAAATTTTGATAGGGATCTATTAAAACCACATTTTAAAGGTCCCTATTTTTTTACCATACCCAGCACATGTACGGACACCACTTTTTTACCCAAATCAAAGTATTTTGCTAATTCCTTTTGGGAAAAGAGAGCTAACAACATGAAGATTGATGTGAATTTTTGTAAACTTTTGTTGAATATATTTATTTTTATTGAATTTTTATTGGCCTTAATTGTTGTTTTTAAAAATCAAATATGCAATGAACAACATAAATTGGACTCCAAACTAAAACATTTTTTTAAATTTTTTCATCGGTAGAGAATTGTCTGAAGTTTGATGCCATATAAAATTTTTTTACAAGAAACTTAACCAAAAAAAAGTTATTAAAAATTAAAAAATGCCTGATATTTCTAGTTTAAGGACTAGTTTGCTTATAAATTAATTTAAAAATAGCAAACATAATCCAATATTAATAAAAAGTATATATTTGGAAATTAGACATCATGTTTTCTAATGGGTTTTAATTTTATAGATTGATTCAGAAAAAAGGTCCATCAGCCATATTGCCAAAGTCAATCTACCTTAGGTTTTTAGTTGCAAGTCAAAGGCTAAGGCTCAGATTACCAAGCATTTCCTGTGCCTAAAACCAAGGCAGCATGTGGGTTGGGAATTTTGAATTTTAAAAATGCATACACATTTTTAAAAAATGTGTACTAGTTACAAAACACATATGCATTCTTTATTTTCTTGATTACTTAAAAAAATAAATACCTTTTAGAAATGGGTACCCATTTTAAAACGCGTACCCATTTTGTAACACAAAATAGGTATGTGTTTTAAAACAGGTATGTGTTTTAAAACAGGTACCCATTTTAAAACACGTACCCGTTTTGTAACACAAAATAGGTATGTGTTTTAAAACGGGTACCCGTTTCTAAAAGTTATTTATTTTTTTAAATAATCAATTTGTATGTGTTATAAAACATGTATGCGTTATATAACGTGTATGCATGTTTTAGTGCATCACTTTTTTTAGGCTCAAGTACCCGAAGCATAAAGCATACACGTTTTTTAAATAACGCGTACACATTTTTTGCGAGATTTTTTTTTTTGGCCGAAACTTCTCTTCGTGTACCCAACTTGTTGATTTTACCCAATATTTTGGATAGAGGATTCATGTCCCAATGTGATGCATATTTTTCTGTAATTTTTTTCCAACTAAATAATTAATTATGATTTTTTTATTACAACTTTTCAAAAATATAAAAACTTGTATGTCAGACAACCTTAACTTGGTCAAAACTTCATGAAATTCAATGTTATTTTTTTAAATCCTATAGTATGCAAAGCATAGAATGTGACACATGTTTCAGATTCAAGAAATGTGATACCGCTTGAAAGCTATAGTTTTTTTTCAATCAGCGTATCAATCAAGACTTTAGTCGTAATTCAAATAGAAAATGAATAATAATTATTTATTAAATTCAAAATAAATCATAGTTTATATTGGTGGAAAGTTGAGAATCTCCTTTAAAAACCCTTTTCGTTTTATCAATTTTTGGTAAAAAAAGTCGTTAGCCTCATACCCTACACATACCCATCATATCGCCACTTTTCGGCCCATCATGATCTTGCACATACCCAAGAAATGTAGATGATAGGAAGAGAACATCGGGATATGTGTTCCAAATGGGATTGGGTGCCATTTCATGGGCATCCAAGAAGTAGCCTATTGTCTCTCTCAGCACAATAGAAGCTGAGTACATTGTAGCAAACGCAACAGTATGTCAGGCTATTTTGTTGAGGATAATCCTTGTAGATTTGAAGCAATAGCAAGAAGACAACATAGTCATACATTGTGACAATATTTCCTCAATAGCTCTAAGAAATAATCCAGTGTTTCATGGATGCAACAAAAACATCGAGATCCGATATCGTTTCATAATGAAATTGGTAGAACAAGGTGAGATTGAATTGCAGTATTGGGGATCAGAAGAACAACTTGATGATATCTTCACCAAGGAATTACCAAGAGATAGTTTTGAATGCCTAAGAGATAGGCTTGGCATGGTGGACAACTTCTGAGATCAGCTCTGAAAGGAAACTACAAAATGATACTTGACTTTAGATTAAGGGGGAGTGTTGGAATATACTAATTTAAGTCAACATACATTTCTACCTACCCCCACGTAGAATTGAAAAGTATTTTTGAATCTGTAACAATTAATATTGGTAGGTGATTTTGAATTCAAAATGAAGCACTCATTTTTTAGCTTTATTTTTTCAAACAAGACAAAAAGGGAGTGCAACTGTTGGTTTCATAAGTCAAGTTTTTATTTTTGTATTTTGGGAATACCCTATAGTAGCAGAAGGAATGTTCAACATGGAACAAGGAGACAATAGATAGCAGTAGGGAATGTTTTTTAGAAGCAACAACCAATTATAGCAACAGAACAATTTAGCAGCAGTAGCTTCAACACTGCAATAAGTAGCAGTATTAGTGTGAGTGTAGCACTGGTCATTGTATTGGACAAGAGTCCAAATTGTTTATGTTTTATTTTGTAGTTTAAATAGAGCAAGTACTCTGTAATTTTTTAATTTTAGAGTAAAAAGGAATATATGAAAATGAATGCATGAATATTAAATTTCTATGTGTTATTTTTCTATTGTCTCTGTGCACTGTGTTTTGTTATTTCTTGTTATGTCCTTCATTCTATCACAACACAACATCTGTGTTTTGTATTGCTGCACCCCTTCCTGCCAACACATTTTGGGAGGCCAATATATTGAATATTTACATCTTAATTTTTCTTGCAAGTTTTGAAGACTAATTTTATATGTTTTGAGGTTATTTTACCTCCTTTATAAATGAACCATAGATTTTAGGGAATGGGATTTATAGGCTACTCTTGCACTCTTAGGATGTTTCACCTAAAAGGAGAGAGATAAGTCCCACTCAAAATATATGTGGTTCACACAAATTAGGAAATGTATGTTGTAATTGAGGCTAAATGAGATGATCTAAATGTAACTAAACAATGTAATTGACTAGGTAAAGTATTCAAACCTAGAAGAAATGTGTGATGTTTGAAGACATAGAGATGTTTGCAAAAATATTAAAAGAATGAACAAAAATGCAATTAAAACTAAACAGAAAGCTATATCTCATTATGTGTGCACCTGAGAAGTTGAAGAGGATTGGAAATAAATTTGGAAATCTGACAAATCTAATTTTGAGCTAACTAGGACTGATTCGCCACCCTGGGCGAATCAGTCCCAGGTCACAGTTTTTTGGCCCAAAAATTGTTTTCTACCAACTCGGTGTCTGGATTTTCATTTGTCTTAAAAATTACTGTCATGGGGGACTCATTCACCATGCATGGTGAATCATTCCACTTTCAAATTTCTATGTTTTCAAATCTTTATTATCTGACCTGACACCTGTACAACACTTTCTGTTAAAAACCTGAATCGGGATCTCAGAAAATTCTTGAAAAACAACTTAAAATTGTTTGTCTAATGGGGGGTTTGCGTTGTTCAAAACCCTATTTGGGTAATCAAACCTTAAATGGATGAAAATATGCATAAAACCCTAGCCTTAAATGTGTTAAAGACTAGGAAAGTCTGAAGTATGATAGAAACCCTATTCTATTGTGCTAGAATAAGAAATGCAAATGTGATTTGTGTGATGCAAGACCTCAACCCTAGAAATCCCACAACACAACAAAAATGAAGATATAATTACATGCAAATGGAATTTAAATGAAATGTAAACATTAATTTGAAGATAGAGAGAAAATGGAAGATGGGATCACTTTGAAAATTAGTCTTTAGGTGTCATTTGATGGCTAGTTGCATCTCCTCAACCTAGATTTCTCCATGATTCACCATATACATCCATCATCAACCCTTTTCAATGTTGAATCTTGATCAAAAAGTGAGCTTCAAGACCTACAAAAATAGTAGTTTGATGCACTAAAACTTCAACTTTGATAATGAAAGTTGTTGTAGAAGACTTGACTTTAGAATTTGCTTTTGAGAAAATGATTAAGAGATGTGAAAAATGACTTAAAATGAGTATTTATAAGCATCAACACATAATTTTTCCATTATTTAGACCTAAGAGGCTGACATTCAGATTTAAGTGGTTTTTAGGTGAAACAAGCGTCTAGATAAAAAATAATGGGTCTTAGGGGCCTATAAATGTCATTTTGAAGGAAAGATGATGCATGGGTACTCAAAAGTAGGTCTAATTAGGCATGTAAATGTCTCTTTTCTCGAGAGGATCCAATTTTCTACATCACATTTAGCCCCCACTTTAGCGCCCATATGACCCTACATGCATATGCAAGCTAAAGGACTCTAAATAGTGCACTTTATTACATAAAAAGGATACTCATTCAAAAGATGGGAGAATGAAGCCCCTAGTGTAGTTATCTGCAAAACCACAACATTAGGAACCGCATCCTATAAAATACATTCATTAATTTGTCCGAAAGTCCTTTTATCTAACTCCTAGGAATCCAATTTGAGGGTAGATGTATGCCCCCCTTCATTTTGCTTGCTTTATGTTGGTGGAATCAAGGTAGCAATCTAGCCACGTCGAATAAGGAAGATCATATCGTAGGAAATTTCCAATTACCATGCCACATAACAATAGATGATTTATGATGTCGAGTGCAAAATCATGATTCCAACACATCAAACGGTGTCAAAAACATATTTCCCTAGCTGAGTTATGTTGTTTTGAAGAAAATATGTGTTATTAAAGTTCTCTTAAGATGGAATAACCCTAATTGAATGCATAAGAGTAAAAGTGGTGAAAATAGGTTAAAAGAAGTAGAAGAGAGTAATTTGTCACTTTCTATTGCAGTTTCCCTTCTTGTAGCTTGAGAGTGACGATTGAGATGAGAAGATGTCGAGTAGATAGGAATTATGCACCTTCACAATTGGATGAGCTTCATGAGCAGGTGGCGCATAGCAAGCTGTATTATGAGGTAAGTCAATTTTGTAACATTCTCCTTATGATTTTGTAATAATTTAATGATTTTTAATGCATGGATAAGTTAATTTAGGATCTTGGAAAAAAGGTTCGCAAAGTGTCCCATTTGTTCGCAAAGTGTCCCTTTTGTTCGCATAGTGTCCCACTTCTTTGCAAAATGTACTAAAAGGGTTCAAAAGTGTCTAGGGCCATTAGAAAAGCACACTAGATTTACTTTAGCACATTTGCATGATGAAATATATAAATATTGAAGATATTAGATGAATGTTTAGAGCATTTTGTGATGATTTGGATAGGTCCCCGCTCAATTGCGACAACGGCTAGGGGTAAGACAACTTACTTTTCTGAGAGATCACGCTTCAACACTATCAATAGTAGAGCCATAGAATTTAAAGACAATAGGCATCTATTGGGTATATCTTATGCCACATATGAGATACCATCATGCCATGCTTATGGCCCTGTGCAAGCATGGGGACTCAGATACATGTACATTTCATCTTCCTACTAGGGAGATGACCATCACTCTAAGGGATGTACACTACATTCTCTAAGTTCCTATTTAGGGAGAGCATGTATATTTATGAGGGGATCGACCATTCTGCGAGAAGAAGGTGGATATGTAGTATTGCTTGGATGGACCTGTTCATGATGAGCATGTGAGAGCGTGAATTGAGCTTCCCATACCTCTATATTCGTGAGCTCCTATTGTTAGACAGATTATGATGCATATAGTGGCTGTTTTACTCAATCCTAATGGATGAGCGAAACACTTAGATGGAGGATTGGTACACTTTATTCAAGGGATGTATGAGCATAGGACAGTCTATGCATGGGGGTGATGCATCCTAACACACTTATATTATGATCTTCACAAATTTATATTTTGAGAGAACAACAGTATGGTGCACTACATGGTTCTATAGGTATGGTGACTCAAGCATATTAAATGCACCAGGCCTATTAGATTCCCTTGTGCTATAGCTACAGGATATCCATGAGCATTTGACTATCCTCTATGACACTTGTGGTAGTACAAGGATTTACATTTTTGGAGGGTAAGATTTGAACGGCTGGAGGAGGATGAGATCTGATGGAGACTCTATCTACTCACTCTATAGTGGCTAGATCCCATAGGTCAGCTAAGGAGGATGCATATGGACAAGTTTCTAGTTGGGATGCATGACTATGTTGTATTATCTTTCTATTATGGGTGAGTCATGTGATAGTTTGGGCAGGTGCAGACACCACCGAGGGCATTCCCCTTCATTAGGCAATCAATGTGGAGTGCTCGGTGGCCAAGTGATTCTGTTTGGCTTACTATAGATCATGTTCGTGAGAGTGATTTCGATGATTCAGATCATGATCAACCACGATTTGTTGACACTAATGATGTTGGTAGCATAGATGAGCACAAGGAGTGGTGATCAATGACATGACCAACTCCTGTGTTCCCAATGTAGTTCCCTATAGGTGATGTAGGACCGACACAAGATGAGGGAGATGAGCCAAAGGAGAGAGTAGAGGATGTATGATACAGACCATCAAATATATTTACTGATGTTATTGATGATGAGTATGATTCAAGGGTTGATCCTGACTATGAGGACCAGGATGGAGATGAGGATGAAGGTGATGAGGAGCCACCCCTGAGTGAGGGTGATGAGGTAGCGACGGAGGATTGGTATGAGCATGGAGAGTCCTCACATACTTACAAGACAAGATCACGTGCAATAGCTATGACAAACATCGACACTCAGAGTCAAAGAGAGGCTAGCACATCCTCCATGCCTGCCAAATAGGATGAGGTTGATATTCCTTGTTCGTTTGGAGACATAGGTGATGATATGTTTGATTTTACGCATGCACCAAAGTTTTTTTTTTTAAATATGTGTATATATATATCATGATGATGTTTACTAATTGTGTACCTTGTCTATCATGTAGGAGTGATGAGAGAGTGGTGAAAGTTCTATCGTTAGGCTTCTGTGAAGATAGTTCTTACATCTATCGATGAGGAGGAGATGGATCCTAACTACATGCCCCCGCCAATCATGGAGGAGGATCCAGACTCACTCAGACCTTTCACGAGGCTATGGGAAACATATGAGAGTGTGAGGAGATGAATTCATCAAGTTGAGAGTGCAAGACAGTCATCTAAGACCTTAGCAGAGGTGGAAAAATTGCATGCAAATCTAGCATAGGTATGAGTAGAGAGAGATCAGATCACAGAGGAGCATCTTGTGGCTATTGGTGGAGTACAGGGTCTGGAGTATGCACTTAGATTCAGAAGTTTGTGGTCATGATCACACATGACCATCTCACAATGTCTAGGGACTAGATCATGAGCACCAGAGCTTGAGGGGTCTAGCTCTCAAAACTTGTGACTTTGTATATGATACCAAGATGCATATAAAACTTTGATATATATAGACATGCACACTTGATCTTGTTATGATTTGTCTCTTTGTTTTTGAATCCTAAATGCAATGTGATTAATTAAATGATTTATGGTAAAAGTATTTAATGAATGTCTACATGATTTAATAGGATTGATGTGATCTAATGTAAAACATATTTTAGTTTCACTGTAGATACAACATTGTTGATTAGAAAATATGTTAAATTAAATACACCTATAACACATATAAGGATTTAACTTAACATAAGATGGAGGTGAATAGTATGAATCCTAAAGTAATTATAAAATGAACTTTAAATAATTACCTTAGTGCTCAAGACAAACACAAGATTAGTTGTCAAGAATGAAGCAATGTGAAAGTTATTTAGAATGGCATCAAATAACTTTAAACAACAACACTTTAACAACCATACTATTTAAAGAAAATAGAGGTAATACTGATGCAAATGCATGACATTAATAGGTTCCTTAAGGGGAGTTATATCAAGCTGCATTAAGAAATAAGCACCAGACCCATAACTACTATCAACTATGTAAGGCCCCAACCAATTAGGGCTGAATTTATATTTTTCTTCATTCTCAACATTGGTATTACGTTGATTCTCAAAAAGAAAAAAATCACCCTTATGAATCATTTTAGGGATGACATGTGTGTTGTGTTTTCATTGTAATTTTTTGAGGTAAGCTTGGAGATGCCCAAGAGCATTAATGCACTTTTCATCGAGCATCTCAAGTTGGTGCAATTGTTGGCATTTATAAGTGGCATTGTCAGTAAGGTTTTGAAGAGAAATTCACAAAATAGGAATTTCTAACTGCAAGGGAATGATCACATCAGTGCCATAAATGAGGTTATAAGGTGTATTTCTAGTGGATAATCTAAGACTTCTTCGATAAGCCCAAAGCGCATAATATAATTGTGTATGCCAATCCTTGTGATTCTTGTTAATAGTTTTCTTGAGGATTTATTCCAGAATTTAATTAGTGTTTTCAGCTTTTCCATTGGATTGTGGATAATACGGTGTGGAAAATTGATGTTGTATGTTGAATGTTTCACGGAATTTATTTACCTCATTATTCTTAAACGGGGTTCCATTGTCTGAAATGATTGCAGAAGGAAGCCTGAAGCAAGCAATTATGTTTTCTAATATGAAATGACAAATTACTTCAACAATTGTAGAATGGAGAGAAATAGCTTCAACCCATTTCGTGAAATAGTCTATTGTAGTTATGATAAACGTATGTCTAGTAGAAGAGGGAGGTGAAATTTTTCCAATAAGATCCATCCCCATACTGAAAACGGCCAAATGGGAACTTAGGTATGGAGCTCAAAAGTAGGAGCATGGATCAAATTGCTATGTTCTTTTCATTTGTGACATCCTTTAATGTATACGAAGCAATCCTTCTCCATATGTCTCCAATAATAACCCATATGGATAAGTTTTTGCACTAATGTCCCTCGTCCAAAATGACCTCCACAGTCACTAGCATGAGCCTGTTCAAGTTCTATAGGGATTTCAGAATCCTTAAGACACCGTAGGAAGAGACCATTGAAAGATCTTCTATACAATGCAGTGGTGAGGATCACATATTTAGTTGCTAGTTTGCATAAACGCTTTCGAGTGTTTTTTATTGTAGGCTCGAGAATGGTACCGTCTTTTAAATAATTATATATTGTATCATACCATTCACACAAGTCATCTTGAGTTATTGTTAAGATGTCATCTAAGGAAGTATCAATCGAAGATTTGATGATGGGATGAATAACAAAGGTGAAGTCGGTTGAAGGATTGTGTGGGGATATAAGAGAGGCTACATTTTCCATTGCATTCGCCTGTCTACTATCTTTTCATGGGAAGTTATCAATGATGAATGATTCAAACATCTCTAACAGTTTCATTGTAAGATCCTTGCATTTTAA
Organism: Sequoia sempervirens; assembly: GCA_007258455.2. Classification (NCBI taxonomy): domain Eukaryota; kingdom Viridiplantae; phylum Streptophyta; class Pinopsida; order Cupressales; family Cupressaceae; genus Sequoia; species Sequoia sempervirens. The sequence continues at coordinate 25,354 of VDFB02146303.1, read as the reverse complement.
TAATTTTTCATGTTTAGCTTGATATGTGCCATTGATTTGTTTGATAACTAATTGTGAATCACCAAATATTTTGATGTATTTAGCATCTATTGATAAAGTAGCTCACAAACTCATAATTAATACTTCATATTCAATTTTGTTATTTGTACATAGGAAATTTAACCTATAAGACAAGGGAATAGGTTTTCCATCATGTGGAATCAATACCACTCTAGCATTGGAACCTGTTCTACACTTAGATCCATCGAAATACAATTCCCATGTTTTAACATCAACGGTCAAGGCACTATCATCAAGAAATGACTCATGATTAGGTAAAGCAAGAGGAGAAGGAGCATCAGCTAAGTGATCAGTTAAGGCTTGTCCTTTGATTGATTTATGTGAAACAAACTTAAGTTCAAACTTAGTTAACATCACCCACTTAGCTAAGCATCTAGAAAGGTTAGTTTTATTAAAAAGATGTTTAAGAGGATCAAATTTTATCATGACTTGTATTTCAGTATTTAGTAAATAATGTCACAACTTACTAGTAGTGAATACAAGAGCCAAGCATTGTTTTTCAATTTGTTAATATCGAGTTTCATAATCAATTAAGGTTTGACTGATGTAATAAATAGGATCTTCTTTTCCCTGATTTTCTCATTGGGCCAATAGTGCTACAAGAGCATGGGTTGATGTGGTTATGTACAAGAAAAATAGTTTGTTTGGCACAATAGGTTGTAAAATAGGTGGAGTTGCACGGTATTTATTTGAAGTTTCAAAAGCCTATTGTCAATCCTCATCCCAATCAAAAGTTACACCCTTTTGAAGAAGATGAGTTAATGGTAATGTGTGATCAACTAAAGATGTAATGAAATGATAGATAGCATTCAGCCTCGTAACGTTCACAATTGAGAAATGTTGCGAGGAGGTGGAATGCTAATAATTGCATCAATTTTCTTTGTGTCCACCTCAATGCCTCTGTGAGATATGAAAAACCAAAAAAGTTTACCACTATCTACACCAAAGACACACTTTTTCAGATTTAATCGCATATTATATTTACATATTCATTCGAAGATTTTCTGAAGAACATTTACATTGTCTTGTCTTGTTAAGGATTTCACAAGGATGTCATCAACATAATCTTCAAAACTTTTGTGGATGTAATCATGAAACACCAATGTCATTGCTCATTGATAAGTTGCGCTGACATTCTTTAAACCAAAGGGCATTACAACTGAACAAAACATTCCCCAAATAGTTGTAAAGGCAGTTTTATATTGATCTCGAGGATTAATAAGGATTTGATTATAAATAGAGAATCTATCCATGAATGACAATAAAGCATGTCTAGTAGTTGAATCCACGATCATGTCAATATTAGGAAGTGGAAATTCCTCTTTTAAAGAAGCTTTATTCAAGTCACAAAATCCTTACATATCCTAATATGATTATCAGGTTTAGCAACTATGACAATGTTTGAGATCTAAGGAGAATAATAAATAGGTCGTATGAAGCTTGCATCAAGGAGTTTTTCAAGCTCTATTTTAACATGCAAGGCTATATTAGGGTGCATTTTTTTCATATCTTTTGGTTCACGGGTTTAACATTTTTGCCAAGAATGATGTTGTGTGTCACAATTTTTGCGTCAATTCCTAGCATATCAGAACGATGTAAAGTTTTAGTGTCTTCTTGTTCTTCATCATCAAGGAACTTTCCAATCTTAATAACTATGTCTTTATCATTGGCATCCATTGGAACATCAATTATATCTCCTAAAGTGAGTGCATTAGATTTAGGAACTTTAGGCTCATGAGACTCTTCAATGATATCACTATCATTTTGCTTGGTAACTATCATAGCACAAATAACATGTTTCATGGGAGTACCAGAGGATGTGTTAACATAAACTCCTAACATTCATTTCAGAGTTTCATCACTATCAACATACTTCCATGATGGTGGTAAGTTCATATCAAGCAATTTAGGATTTTTGATTGTGCGTTTGTGTTTTGGTTGACATGTAATAGTGTTCATGTTCAAAAAATGGTCGTTGAATAGCTGTTGTCATTTCAGAAAAAGAATATCCCAATCCTATTTTTGTCTCTTTCCTATTAGGTTTGATAGGAACATGAATACCTTCCTCATGTTTTCCACATCCTTTTCCCATATATCCTAATTGTTTCACAAGTTCATAGCCTTTTCCATAGATTCTTTCCTCCTCATTCGGATTAGGTGGATATTGATAATCTATCTCATCAAAAAAATTTGTGTATGTTGTATTTTCTTCCAAAGTAGAGGAGATAGATACTTGAGAAGGTTGTTTGGAATTTTGAGTTGACATGATTGTTGGTTGTTCTTGTTTCTCATCTTTCTTTTGAGTGATCATGTATTCACCCATAAATGAAGGTGTGAGTTCTAAGGATCCCCAATCATCGCCAAATAATTTAGATACTGATTCCTTATCATTGTGTTCAATTTCAAGAGGATCTATGTTGGATGTTGGGATTAATGTTTTTAGAGGACTTGTAGCTCCTTTTTCAAGGTGCAAGCAACTTCCAGGATCAAGGTCTATTTCAACTTTATAAATGTGACTATTATAGACATATTTCATGATATGATGAAGGTTCGAAGGCACTACATTCATCTCATTAATCCATGGTCTACCTAAAAGAAGATTATATGAAAGATCATAAGGCATGACATGAATAGGAGTTTACAAAGTAGCCACCCCAACCATTATAGGAAAAGTGATTATACTGAGCGGTTACGTTGTTGTATTATCAAATCCTTGAATGGAGATGGAATCAGGTATTATTTGTGACTTCTCAACATGCAATATATCAAGGTGATTCACACTACATACATTAAGGGAAGCACCATTATCAACGAGGGTTCTTTTGATACCTATTCAATTTAATTGAGAAATAATCATAAAGGCTTCATTTTGTTTCCACAACTCTAAAGGAGGGAGCTCATGTTGATGGAAAGTAATGTCTAGATTCATTTGATTCACTCCATATACTAAAGTTGCCACATCATTTGGAGTTGTACTAGGAGGAACTGCAAGTTGTTGTAAGGTTGTTTGAAGAATAGTGTGGTAATTTGGTGAATTCTGAAGTAAATCCCAAAGGGAAATCTTTATAGGAGTATTCTTTAATTGTTCACCAAGATCATACTCCTTTGTGTGTAAAGGTAAAGAGAGTGGGGTTTGTTGTGGCGGTTGCAGCTTGTTTTGGATATTATATGTATGAGCAACAATAATATTACTAGATTGTTCTAGCACATTAGTTTTAGATGGGTAAAGAGTGAATTCAAGTTTATTAGAAGGATGAAGTTTATGCGAGGGTGGGTAGAGAATGAGTTGAGGTTGAATCATGTTAACATCCTTAGTTTTATGTTTCCCACAAAAAACCATAGTGGATGACTTGGGTGAGATGAAATCTTGAAGGGTCTCATCTATCAAATCAAAGTCAACGTGGCTAAAAGGTTTGAGGGGTAAGTTATCACCAATTGGTTTAAGCTATTCAAGATAAGCATTTGAGGTGTTAACATTCATTATTGTGGGTTGGTAACAACAAACCTTAGTGGATGTCTTAGGCGAGATGAAGTCCTGAAGGGCTTCATCTAATAAGTCAAAGTCATCACAACCAAGAGGTTTGAGGGATCAATTATCATTAATTGGTTAAAGGTTTCTCATTGCAAGCACTAGAGGATGAAGTGAGTGAGAGGGAGTCATGAAGAACTTCATCTAACTTGTCTACATCATTACTACTAAGAGGCTTGGATGAGATGTTGTTTCTAAATTGAATCATCTGCTTCAAGGGTTGGTTTGATGTTTGTATTTTTGTGCTTTTATGTATTGGTGAATTTGATCTAAAAGAACTAAGAACTAGTACTAAAAAATAGAGTTTCAAAAATCTAAGACTATCCATAAATGCCATGAAATAAAAAGATGTTTATGCAAATGAAACAAAAGATAATCTGAACTATGAGAAAAAAGAAACTGCATAAAACATTAATATGCAAAGCAAAAAACTAAATTCTAGAAATTATGATTCAAAAAAATATAGTGGGACATATTCACCAAAGGTGACGAATGAGTCCTAGTAGAGAGAGTTTTAGGTTTTTTTTTTATTTTTTTGATTTTTTTTAATGTGTTTAGGTCTATACAGTGTAGATAAAGATTGAAAATGCAAAATTTTGGAATGGTAATATGAAATGAGATTCAATAATGAACTTTAAATGATACTTTCACAAATGCAACTTTAAGAAGCCCAAGGATGCAAAATACAATACTATTAAGTCTTAGGATGCAAATATAAATGCAAATTAGAATGATATGATGTTCAATATGCGGGTTCACCAAAATGAACCATATATTTTAAGGAATCTGATTTATAGGCTACTCTTGCACTCTTATGATGTTTGACCTAAAAGGAGAGAGATAAACCCCACTCAAAAACAATGTGGTTCAGTCAAATTAGGAAAGTTATGATGTAATTAAGGCTAAATAAGATGATCTAAATGTAACTCAATAATGTAATTGACTAGTTAAAGTATGCAAACCTAAGAAATCTGTGATGTTTGAAAACATAGTGATGTTTGCAAAAAGCTAAAAAGAATGAACAAAAATGCAATTGAAACTGAACAAAAAGCTATATATCAGAATGTGTGCACCTGAGAAGCTGATGAGGACTAGAAAGTAATCTTGAAATATGACAAATCTGATTTTGATATAATTGGGACTCATTCGCCACCTTAGGCGAATCAGTCCCAAGTGAGGGGTTTTCTGCCTAGAAACTATTTTCTACCAACTGAGTGTTTGGATCTGCATTTTTCTAAAAAAATCACATCATTAGGGACTCATTCTCCATGCATGGTGAATTAGTCCACTTTAAAATTTATGTGATTTCAAATCTTTATTCTACAACTTCATACTTGTATAGCACTTTCTGACGAAAACCCAAATCAAGATATCAAAAAATTCCTGCAAAATATCTTAAAATTGTTTTTCTAATGGGTAGTTTTCCTTGGTCAAACCCCTAGTTGGGTAATCAAACCTTAAATGGATAAAAATCTACATAAAACCCTATCCTTAAATGTGTTAAAGACTAGGAAAGTATGAAGTATGATAAAACCCTATTTTATTGTGCTAGAATAAGAAATGCAAATGTGATTTGTGTGATACAAAACCTCAACTCTAGAAATCCCACAACACAAAAAAAATGGAGATAAAACGAAATGAATATGGAATGTAAATGAAATACAAACCTTAATTTGAAGATAGAGAGAAAATGGAAGATGGGATCACTTTGAAAAGAAGTCTTTAGGTGTGATTTGATGGCTAGTTGCATCTCCTCAACCTATATTTCCCCATGATTCACCATATACATCCATCATCAACCATTTTCAATGTTGAATGTTGATCAAAATGTGAGCTTCAAGACCTGCAAAAACCCTAGTTTGTTGCTCTAAAACTTCAACTTTGCTAATGAAACTTGTTGTAGAACACTTTACTTTAGAATTTGGTTTTGAGAAAATGATTAAGAGATGTGAAAAATGACTTAAAATGAGTATTTATAAGCATCAACACCTAATTTTCCCATTATTTATACCAAAGAGGTTGACATTCACCAAAAAATTATGTTGAATTAATTGAATTCCTACTCAAAATTGAAATTTCCCTTGAAAGAGACTCATTCGCCACCCTTAGCGAATGTGTCCCACTAGAGGGGACTCATTCACCAAAGGTGGCAAATGGGTCCCACAAGAGGTTTTAGAAGATGGATTTTCCGGATATGAATGAATTGAATGTGGTTTATCAGGATTTAAGTGGTTTTTTAGGTGAAAAAATCCTATAGATAAAAAAATAATGGGTCTTAGGGGCTTATAAATGTCAATTTGAAGGATAAATGATGCATGGGTACTATAAAGTAGGTTTAACTAGGCATGACATTGTCTCTTTTCTCAAGAGGGTCTAATTTTCTACATCACAATAACTATTTGAACTCTTGTAAAAAAATTTCTATAGTGTTGTCCCTTTTTGACAACTTCTTGATCATTTTGGAAGTGAATGTTAGCATTATTATTAATATGGTTAAATATTACATTGTATATAATGGTTTATGTGTGGGTGTATACAGTTAATTGAATGTAACTGTTTCACTCAACTACCTTCATTCAAGCTCCATTCAACCACTTCTACTATGCCATATAAATATAGATGTATTCCTCAAATAATATAAAATCATTTTTTATGCATTTTTTACCAATATATGGTCTGAGAGAATACAATGATCATGTTTCTGTAGCCAGCAATGGAGGAGCACAACAAGAGGCAACAATGAAGGAAGTGAGCTTGCGTTGTGATCTAGAGAATATCCATTTAATATTGTCATAATAACCACATGAGATTGATTGAATTTGTGATGAGAATGATGGTTTAGATCATTTATGCTTTCTATAGTACATGACAAGGGGTGAAAAAGCCATAGTTAATTCCAAGACATAGCGATAAGATCTTTGTCTGGGCTAAGAGAATGTGTCGCTCCTCTTCTTGTAAATGTTCTTTCTTGTTGGAGAGAAATACAAATTGTTTGTGCAAGTTGTTGGTTCAAAGCCAATCATTCTAAAAAAAGATGACATAGTGCAAAATCAAGAACTCTAGGGAATTAATCATCCTCATGCCTATGTTTTAAAATCAGAAGACTGATGAAAGACTAGTATGTAGAAGGAGTTGCTCCATGTTCAATCTAAGTGAGTGGAAATTTTCTATTATGCTTAATATTATGAGTTAACTGGTGATATAAGAGGCTTTGAGTTTGGTTTAAAGGTGAGATATCATTATGGAGATTATAGTAGATAAGTTACATAAGTATTCTAGTTTTAAATTTCATAATTGGAAAATAAAAATTCAAATGCAATTAATGAATAAGAATTTATGGGGAATAGTGAGTGGAAAGGAAAAAGCAACTACAGAGGCAACTAAGTTGTTGGAGTGGAACAATAGAGATGATAAAGCCAAGGCTAGTATCAATATTTCTTTTTTTGATTCAAAATTACATCAAATAGATCTAGATAAATCATTAGCATATATTTGGGAAAATCTCAATAAACTGTTTGGAGCAAAGGCATTCAATGTGAAATTTTCTCTAAAAATTCAATTGTTTAGGTTCAAAATGGAAAATGGAATCACAATGTCAAGTGTAGTTTGAGGTCTCTCATTAGGAAATTAGCATAATTTAAGACCCCAGTAGATGATGAAGATGTTAAAGCTATCTTTTAAAACAATTTTCCTTCAAAATATAGTAATGTTATTTTTACATTGATCCAAATAACCTGTCAAAATTTAGAAGATATGATTTTAGCTCTTTTAGCCCAAGAAAAGAGAACAAATGCAGATGATTTAGAAGGTATTTCTCAACTGGAGAATGAATTATATTATCAAAGACATAATAAAAGATCAAATACAAATAGTGAGCAAACTAAATTTTTTTATTGTGAGAAAAAAATGTCACATAGCTTGGTCTTGTAAAACTCGAGCTAGAGATGTTCTTAAAGGAAATATCAAAGATAAAACCAATGACAAAAACATTGCTTGCATTGAGAATGAGGATTCATTAGAAGATGAAGCTATTATTAATGACTCTTTTGGTGGTATTAATCTTGCAATAGTATTATAATCCTTCACTTATTGTTGGCTGGTGGCATAGGAGGATGAAAGAATTTCTATCATCTCAAGTCAGCTTCTCACTTTGAGATGATGCTTTGCATGAGAAGTGTTTTTGTCTTTCATTTCCTTTTCTTTTTTTCTTGTTGTTACTTACAAATTTTAAGAATACATATATTGTGAAGTTTTATTTTTGGAGACAAGTAAGAGATTTGGTGTAGAGTTCAATATGGATGGTTGTCCATTGAGCATACGAGACTGTGATCAAGAATTATACCCTTCCAAGGGTCATCAAAAAACATTATGGAGCCATATGTTTGGGGAGCTCATTATGGATTGTTGTCAAATAATTGAAGAATATATGATTTGGGAGTTCATGGGAGGAAGAACTCGAGAATTCAGCTTGAAGCTACACCTTTCTGAGGGTCATGAGGTAGCTTGATGGAGTTCCACCTAATTCAAGATTTCTTTCTTCAAAAAAGATCTTCACAAAGATGTATATATATTTTGTAATCAACATATTTTGTCATGTAAGCCTTAAGGAGGGGGTCCCTTGGAAAGGTGAACTCTAAGGTGTCAGTAATACATTTGTAGCAGCAATGTAATAAGGGGGAATGTTAGCATTATTAGTAATATCATTATATTACATTGTATATAGTAGCGGGTTTGTGGGTGTATATAGTTAATTGAATGTAATTTTTTCACTCAACTGACTTCATTCAAGCTCTATTCAACCACTTCCACTATGCCATATAAATATAGATGTATTCCTTGAATAATAAATGATCAATGTTTATGCATTTTTTACCAATAGTGAAATCATTTAGAACTCAAAGGAAGTTTGTGGAGAATATTGGAGGATTGATTATAGTTGATTCTTAATCAATTTTTAGTATTCAATCTATGCTCACTATTTTCCATATCATTTCAGTATTATTCCATACCACTTCCAAGTTCATTTTTAGTTATTTTGATGTTTCTAAAGGTTCATAATCAAATTTGTTGAGAAATTGTAATCAATCTCAAAAAGCATGAATGTTGGAGATTTCTATATTCATTTTTTATGTATATCTAATGTATTTGAGTTCCTATCATTCATTTCCAATGAAATCTTATAATCATATTTAACATAATAATTATTACTAATTCTAATGCTTATTCTAGCTAAGATCTAACATATTTTGTGTCTTTTGAAGTTTCGCATACTTGCAAAATTCTATTATGATTTGATTTAATTTTGTTGAAGTGGTAGAACATTATTCTTAATCACTTGATTTACTCTGAAATATAAAAACTTAATAAAATAATTAGGATATTTGGGAAATACTTAAAAGGGAACATCACAACCTATCACATTTTTCTATTGGATGTGTGCTTTTTATTTTAATAAATTTGAATGAGTAAAATACAAAGAATTGTTCAATCATAAAATCAACTAATAGGAGAAAAAAATCAAGGAAAACTATTAATTATAAAATAAAGGAAGCAAAAATTCTAATACCATAATAATCTAGACAAACAATAAGGAATTTCTTTCAAAAAATACATTAGAAGATCCTTTCCAAAGGAAGGTACTAAAAATAGTGCTCCACATTTACCCAACAATGTGCCAAAACATCTAGATCCTTTTGCCTCTTACTTACCTAGCACTTTAACTATTTCTTAGCATTTAAAACAATTTTCTACACACATAGTTTTTGGGATGTTAGATGGAATACATATATATACATATATTTTAGAAATATATACATATATACATATACACATATATATACATATATATACACATATATACACATATATACATATACACATATATATACATATATATACACATATATACACATATATACATATACACATATATACATATATATACATACATACATATATATACATACGTATACACATAAATGCATATGCATGCATACATACATACATACATACATACATACATACATACATATAACCACTAAGTTTTTTTGGGTCTAATAAGCCAAAATCCAAGTTGGTAAATGCAACATGAGGTAGTTGATTAGAGAGTATTTATACTGAGATATTGTTATTATGGTTATAATTTGGTGTTTATTCTTGCAAATGAAATGGTGCTATAGTACTAAAATTTGAACCTCAAGCTACATCAATAATATAAACATAAACTAAAAAATGTTATCCATCTTGTTTTTGATAAAGGGTAAAACGAGTTTTACAGGGACCCGAAACCACAAAGTTTACAACAGAAAAGAAAGGACAAAAAAGTCCAACAGACACAACCGGCTACACAAAAGGTAAAAACTAGAACAAGCAGCAGTCATCCGCAAAAGACCAGGAAGGTCAAACAAAAAAGGCCAGCAAAAAAGCCAACAAAAAAACTAGCCACGATTAACCCAAAGTCTTCAGGACAAACTCTATATCAACCTCCAGGTTCTGCATATCTTGAACCCCCTTCTTAAAGGTTTGAATCATTTGTGAAGTGGGGGGAGCCTTCCTCTTCAAATTGGCCCTGGTTCTCTTAGAAATGTCAGCATCCTTCTCCTGGTTTCTTTCATTGGTTTCCTCCAGATCAACTACCAAAGAACCTTGTTGAGCTTTGTCCAATTTCTCAGTCATGGCATTGATGATGATGGTGTTGTGTCTATCCATACAATTTTTTTGCTCAGCAATAATTTTGACAGTATTTTTCATTTTCTCCACCTCAATTTCAACTTTTTTGTTCTTGCCATCTTGGTACTGGGTATCTTTGCTGAGACTGTATTCTCTTCATTCCAGCTCTTTCTTATCAAGCGCCACAACCTTAGCTCCCAAATCTTCCAATTTGCTTTGAAGGGCCCAACTTTTTATCTTTAGCTCGTTAATTTCATGAAAATTCCATTTCGAAAGTTTGAAATGGATATCAACATTATTTCTAGCTAAATCCAAAACATCCACAGTAGGATCCCTATTAGTGTTGAAACAAGTATTAGCAGGGTCAAGAGTAATAGGGGCGCTAGTTTTGGCATTTCTATCCAATGACGGGTCAGCAAAGGGCTCAGTATTGTTAGCACCAGATGCCTCAGAGTCGGGAGAGTCTTCAGAGTACGAGACAAGGTTTTTAGCACCAATTCTGGCATTTCTATGCATCTTGTTTAGTGCTCCACTTATAAATATAATCATGAAACTTAAATAATAAATAAAACAATCAAAACAAACCAATGGTAATTATTATGAATGTTAGGTCCAAAATTCCCTTTGTAATGTTTTTTAGTAGATAGGCATTCAATGTTCTTTTGAGCCTTGTGTGCTTCTACATTTGACACCTAACAAAATTCATCTATTCTTTATGATTTGATGATGCCCACACCTTGTTCCAAAGCTTCCATTCTAACACAAATAAAAATTATGATTTACCCACAGACAAGTTAGGAAACTGCTTCAACATATCAACAAATTTAAATGTCTCTAGATGTAAACATTAGAAAATAGTTTAAATTTTTGTTAATGAAAAATTATAAATCCAACGAACAAAATTTCAAAAGACTTATGTAAAATTTAAAATACAACTATTGTTAAAAAATGAAAAAAGAAAATTAACAACATTTAGAATAATATTAAGAAAATAGATTAATTATTCTCTTTAAATACTTTTCTAGACAAATTAATTAAAAAAAATAAAGATAACATTAAGAAAGTAGATTAATTATTCTTGATATACAAATTTCTAAATTAAATTAATCTAAAAAGAATTAGAATTATGACTTTAATATCCTAACTAAACAAAACTAATATAAATTGACATGGCTATAGAAATTTCACCATTACGAAATCCAGTTTTATCAAATTCTAAAAAAAATGGTAAATAGAACTAACTTGCAGAAAATTGAAATAAAAAAAGACATAAGAATAGTCATAGGAGTGATACGGACGGTTATGAAAAGTTCAGAAAACATTCAGTAATGGGAGGTTTCATTCTCATTAGAACACTTTACGCTGTATCACACTATATTGCTAAGAGTGTGGGAAATATGTATAGGGGCAACTCTTCTGATTCGAACCTCTGATCTCCTACAGATGAAAGGACTAAATTATGCTTCCCCTCTACAACCAAAGAAAAGTTAACCTTCGACACTAAATTATATTATTTTCAGTCCACGGTCTCAATACACTTTGGGAATAATAAGTCCTGCCATAAAATGGCACGCCCATAAAAGTATTTATACGTTCCATATCTGTCAATTTTCCGAACATCCAAAGCCTTCTCATACAAAGAAAAATCTGTGACAACAGATAACCTGAAAAAAAAAGGAGGAAGTTTCTTCTTCTTGAAAGGAAGACAATTGCAATGGTTAAGCGGTCTTACACAGCAAAATAGGACAGCCATCTTTGGATTTTTTTCATTGCAGGGTTTGGGCGGAGTGGTCATTTGAATCCAAGCCAAGCGGCCACCTGTGAGAGAAAAGTAGAGAACTTCCCTTTCTCTAGCGGCTTCATCTCCTCGGAGCTTCTTGTTCGGCTGAGCGGTGTCCTTATCCTGTGTTGGCCATGGTTTCCGCAGCAATGACCCGCAGGAGAGGTACTCCCTGGCCAGAAACACTCCAGTTAGCAACTAAAGAAAGATGAACTAGTGAAAACTTTATGTAAAATTATGAAATAGATTTAATTTATCATCTTTGAAATGTTTAGCATACCACTGAAAATTCCTTTTCTATGGCATGTATAGTATAGCAGAGATAAAAATCAAGGAGATTCTTTAAATTATAAGCATTCAAAATCTTTGACAAGTTTAATGCGTATTTTGAATCACTTAATATATTCTAAAAGGTATCAAATGAAGAGAACACTAGTTTGATATACTATTTACAAATAAATTGAAATGATGTAATTCAATTTGTGAAGGACGAGACATAGTAAGTTAATAAAAATAAGTAAATATTTTAGAAAAAATGTATCCTTTATTTGCTAGTTGAGTCCACTTTTAGTGGACTTTTAGGTCAAAAAATTTCTTATACAAATGAGTACTTGCTTCATTAAAAAAAATAGATGCTTGTTATTGAACTCTCAAGTCTAAATTTATACCTTTATGACTATTTTTTTTTTATATAGATAAGAGAGTAATTGTATTGATATTGCAAAAAATTACAGAGCTGACCTATGAGTATTGCGGCATAAGACTTCTCAGAATTACAAATCGTATTTCAAAGCCCCGAGATCCAAAACAAACCTATTAGATTATGATAGCGATCAGCTCCAAAATTGACCATGCAGGTTCATACCACTTTTAACTATTATACTTAACTTCCATGTACTAAGCCTAATGAAACTAGGAGATAACAAACAAAAGCATTAGCATTAACAAGGATAAATTCTAAACCCAAAACAAGAAAGACCTAGGAGGAATTTTGTTGGACAAAAACCCTGAATTCATGCTTCAATGAGACACCATGCACTCGAGAGAGGTGGTACTTTTTCTTGAGGAAAGTCACCCCTATAAAAACCAGTCTATGATGCACAATCAAATCCATGCCTTGCAAATCCAAGAGGAAAGGATAATACTTAACTGTTTCCCCTAGGACCTCAAGAAGACCCAAATTGCAAGGGCGAGGAATTCCAACCCCAAGTATAGTTGTTGCCAATGTCTCCTGCAGCCCAACCAATAGATCCTTCTTGAAAAGCTTCATTATCAAAACTTTCACTTCTGGCTTGGGCACATTTGTATCCAAAAGACTAGCTAGAACATGTGAGGTGATATTGGTATCAACCAAGTACACTTTGCAACCCTACATAAAACCTTTACCTATGATGAATTTGACCACCACAATAGTGAGATAATTTGGTTTGCATAAAATGTGCTTCAATCTTAACATAGTTATGGGACCTAGAAAGGCCATCTATCTCTTGTTGCTTAGCAATTGCACAGGCATGTCCATGCCACCACAAGCCAATTCATTCATAGAGACATGGATAATAAACATCACCATGAGGAATACAATCAAGAGGCTACCATAAGTAACCCTTCAAATGGAATGTCAGATTCCCAAAGCACTGTCAGAATAACAACTCACAATGCACACTGAGCATAGGAGTAAGTGTTTTGCACATCATTAACAAGAAGCCTCAACAATCATGAATGAAGCCATAACAAGCAATTGTCACCTAGACATGTGAAACATCCTTATGAAAAGACCACCCCTTTATTGCACTTAAAACCATGATTAAGATGTATTTAATCGAGGTAATCCATGTGAGATGGGGGTTGACAAGCCATGAGGTCTAGCTCATTAGTCCATTAGAAAGAGACATGTCAACGAGGAATGATTTCACCCATATGTCATTCGTACAACTTTTTATCATTCGTAAACTTTAGGAAAATCCACTCAAGGACTAGTTCTCCATAATTGCGTTTATGGAGAGCCACCCACCTAGCTTCCCACATCTTTATGAAATGACTACTTATTTTAAAGTAGATGTCTATTTTAAATTTTAAAATGAGTACGCATTCTAAAATGAAATGGGTATCCATTTTAAAATGAAATGGTACCTATTTTAAAATAGATACTCATTTCTATTTAGATCATACTCGCACTCCTTTTTAGAACAAGTATATATTTTGGAGTGGGTATGCATTTCATAAAATTTGTAATCAACATTTTTTTTAGGACTGTAAATTTAACCCCCAGTCTTGGACCTACAAGTATAATGCCATCAAAATAGCAAGAGAAATTTTGACTTGAGTAATTTGGTTGATGACCCTTTCTTTAGAATTTTTAATGAAATACAAAATTATTATAGATGAAGATGTTTAGTTTTTAAATATCTAATTGTTTAAATGATAAGACATGTTTTTCTATTTATTAATTATTGTTTGAAGAGAGTGGTCCATAAACTTGGAATGTTACGTATTAGTAACTTTTACATAATTTTTAATTTCAATTAATAAAACATTATATGTCATCAATGTAGATGTCATTTTTCTTATAAAATGAAAAAAATTGTGATTAATTTAACTCAAACTATGTTTATAATGCATGAGAGATTTTTAAAAATAGTAAACATGACCAATAAAAAATCAATTAAAAAATAGTTTTATTTAGATAAAATTATGTTTGTTATACATGTGTTGGCTCTAAAAGGATGACTTAAAAAAAAGTTATTTGACCTTTTACTAGGATGCAATAAAATAATCAAATATATAAAAGAGAGAGAATATTGCATGCTAGGTGGAGGGGGGAACCAACAAACTAATCAAGTGGTTTTATAAGAAAAAATAGTTTTTTTCAAGAAAGAGAATATTGCATGCTAGCAAAAGGAAAGCCACACAAGATTTTATTAAATAACATCTACCACTCATCTAAAATGTGTCTTGTTCACATGTTTCAAAATAATATTAATGCTCAACTAATTTTAAATGTTCACCTTTGTAGGGTGATTTCTCATGAAAGAAGGAACTTTATGGTTTTAGTCTCTACCTATGTCATTCCCTATTTTTGGATTAAAATAATTAATCATATTAATTAAGTTAAATAAAATAAATTACAAACTCTTAGAGAACCTTAATAATATTATTATAATTAAAGTAAAAGGTGTTTTAAAATGCCAATACTAAAATAAAACTTGTATTTTTAATACTTAAAATAAAATTAAAAATTTAAAGGTATTTCTAAAAACTTAGAAGGGAATTTGAGACCCAAGTGTCTAATTTAAAATGGTATATAAAGGAGGTTCCTATCTTCATTATGGAATGATTCAAGTTACTCTTTTGCATATATATTTTTTATTTCAGTAGTTTTTTCAATCTAAGGCATCTCGAGACAAAATATCTTATATTTTTTGGGTTTAAGAGGATGGAAAATCCTAATGAATTCCACATTGGAATGAAGGAAAAAAATGTTTTTCATTTTAGGTGATTCCATTCAAGGAGCACACTTGTATTGATATATGAAGGAATTAAAGACACTTTCCAACTTGCTACAATGTCGATATTGTAATTTTTTAAAGATTTCATCCTTTAGAATTTTATATGTTTCTACTACAATATCATTATAATGATTTGTAAGTATTTTGGAATTCAAAGGATTGCATATTGTTGCTACATTGTTTTATCACTAGGTTAACATTTTTCATGTCACCAAACATCATTTTAGGAGGCCACTATATTGAATATTCAAATTTTAAATTTTGTTACAATTTTGGAATATTAATTTTATATTTTTGGAGTTTATTTTACCTTCTTTGAAACCATTACACCCATTACAAGGATAGTTGTATAGAATTGTCCCTTTTTGGAGGGCTTTTGATCATTTTGGGAAGCAGAATCATTTAGAACTTGAAAATTAAATTTATGTAGAAAAATAGAGGATTAATTTTAGCTAATTCTTAGTCAATTTTTAGCCTTCAACCTATGCTCACTATTTTTGATACCATTTTAGTATTATGCCATACCATTTTGAATTTTATTTATAGTCATTTTGATGTTTCAAAGGTTCATAATCAAATTTGTTGAGAATAAGTGATCAATCTCAACAAGGAACAATGTTAAATATTGTTATACTTATAATTTATGATCTATATCTAATGTATTTGAGTTTCTATCATTCATTTCAATAAATTATTATAATCAAAATATAGTAGTTAGTGTTAATTCTTATGTTTATTCTAGTTGAGATCTAGCATGATTTTGTGTCTTTTGAAGTTTCCTATACTTGTACATTATGATTTGAGTTAATTTCATAGAATTGATGGAACATTATTCTTAATCACTTTATTTACTCAAAAATATAAAATAATTATAAAATAATTTAGGATGTTTGGGAAATACTAAAAAGGAGACATCACAACCTATCATATTTTTTATTGTATGTGTATTTTTTGTTTTAACAACTATAATTTTTAATGAGTAAAATATAGAAAATTGTTCAACCATGAAATTATTAGTAGGAGAATAAATTCAAGAAAAACTATTAAATACAAAATAAAGGAAATAAAATATTTAATAACATAGTAATCTAGACAAACAATAAGCAAAAAAATCCATAATAAAAATATTAGAATCCTTACCAAAGGAATAGAATAAAAATTTAACTTGTTACACATTTACCCAACAATGTGTCAAACCATCTAGTTCTTCTTGCCTCTTACTTACGTAGTGCTTTAACTATTTATTAGCACGTTAACTTTGTTTTATACACTCATAGTTGTCTGGGATGTTGAATGCCCTATATATATGTATATACCTATGCACACACATTTATATATGTATGTATGTATATATACATATATATATATATATATATATATATATATATATATATATATATATATATGTATGTATGTATGTATGTATGTATGTATGTATATGTATGTATGTACATAGATACAACACACACACACACATAGTAGTGTCAAAAATTGTCACCCTTGACAATTTCA
Source organism: Sequoia sempervirens (assembly GCA_007258455.2). Lineage (NCBI taxonomy): Eukaryota > Viridiplantae > Streptophyta > Pinopsida > Cupressales > Cupressaceae > Sequoia > Sequoia sempervirens. Next base: position 8,298 of record VDFB02146303.1, on the reverse strand, counting down.
CATTAGGTTTAGCTCCCCTATGTGTTTACACCTAATTATGAATTAATTTCCTATTTTATTAAGACAATGTTTGAATTAGGAAAGCCATTATAAACAATATTTTTCCCAATTTTCATGTGTGTAGGTCAAATTTGGAGGTTTCAACAAAAATAAAACCTAGAAAAATAGAGTGCAAACCTTAATCTAGATATCATAATTTTCAATTCTAAAATAGTAGGAGTCCCATTTAGGGTGTACTACACTCCTAGAACAACCAATTCAGGGATCAAATTCATAATGTAAGTTCCTCATAGTTATAAGTTCTAGATTGACAGTTCTCTAACTTTGTATTTTTCTTTATCTACTAAATTACATTTTTATCTATCTGGGGTTACATTTCAAATAGGATTTCAGATGACACATCAAAATTTTCATCCTCACAACCCAACACAATATAAACCCTAATAGGTTTTCTCTCCCTCGTGGTAGCAAGCTAGTCATCAAATCCTAGTTGGTTTATGTTTAACATTGAGTCAAGTGAAAAGGAGATAATCCTAGTTAGTTGGATCTAGGATTTCTTTTCCTACTCAATCACACACACACATGGATGTATCTATATGTATATTAAAACACTATGCTTGTTTGGATCTAATAAGTCCAAACCCAAGGTGGTAGATACATCATGAGCTAGTTGATTAGAGAGTACACTTATACTGATATATTATTTTTGAAAAGGAAAAAATTGGTTTTACAGGGACCTGAAACCACAGAGTTTAAACACCAAAAGATAAACAAAAAAAGTACAAACAACTAGACAGCTGTCCCAAAAAGGAAACGACAGCACCAAGAGATAGCAGGGCCCAAAAAAAGGACCACCCAAAAAAACCAGCAACCAAAAACACCATGTTACTCCAAGGTGTTCAGTAACTCCTCAGCTTCCTTTTCAACATCCTTCATGTCCTGTAACCCCTGCTTTAGAATTTGAGCCGTATGTGATAAAGTCGGGGTCTTCCTCTTAATGTTAGCCCTTATGAGTGAAATGCCTTCACTAGCCCGATCTGCTGCACCCCTGTCCCACATCCAAATCCACCAAGCGAACCCTTTTGGTTTTTTTCAATCTTTTCCACCATCGCATTAATGATGGTGGTATTATGCCTAGCAATTTTGTAATTATGGTATCTTGATATATTGTTATTATGGTTGTAATTGTGTGCTTATTCTTGCAAATGAAATGGTTTTGTAGTGTTAATATTTGACTCTTAAGCTACATCAATAATAGAAACCTAAACTAAAATTATTCTTGGTCTTGTTTTTTGCTTCACCTAGAAATTTAATTATGCTACTTAAATAATAAATAAAAATCACAATCAAAACAAAACAATGTTAATATACAAAAAAATTCATACTCATTACGTTAATAGTAAAAATGAAATAGTAAGTGTTTATTTTACAAACAAGACAAAGATTCATCCTATTTATAATGACATTTAGAAGTATAAAAAAATACCAAAATCACTTTGCATTATCGTTTGATGAATGCCTCTACGCTATTAGAAATCTCTTATTTTCATTCATCTTCATCTTCCTACTTTCTAGATGCCCTAGTAAAATCTATAACATAAGATGGGAAGAATAATTGAATAAAATGATGGTAAAGCTTTAAAATATCAATATTATACCACTAAATATGATTAAAATTGTACCATGGAAAGCTCTAGACTCATGATTCAAACCAAGCATGCCTCTTTTTGGTGCCAAGCACAAAAAAAAGTGCATTTCAACAACAACAAACCATTAGACATAGACAAAATCAAAGGTCACTCATATAAAACTATACAACATGGAATCAAACAAAAACTAAACTCAATCTTACTCCTTGATTTCATTTACATGTGTTGGTACAATGAAAAACATGAAGTAAACATATTCCGTGTTTGGAATTATGAAATTTAGGTCCAAAAATGCTCTTTTGTATTATTTTTTAATAGATTAGCATTCAATGATCTTTTGATCCTTATGTGCTTCTACATTTGGAACCTAACAAGATTCCTCTATTTTTTATGTTTTCATGATGCCCACACCTTTTTCCAAAGCTTCCATTCCAACATAAGAAATGAGTATGATCTACTTGTAGACTAGCTAGGCAAGTGCTTCGATATATCAACATATTTTAATATGTATAGATGCAAACATTAGAAAATAGTTTAAGTTTTTGTTAATGAAAAATTATAAATCCCACCAACAAAATTGCAACAAACATATGTAAGGTTTAGAGTACAACTATTGTTAGAAAAAGAAAATAAAAAGTAACAACATTTACAATAACATTAAGAACAACATTGAGAATATAAATTAATTATTCTCCTTAAATAATTTTTTAGACAATTAATCATTTTGCTTTTAAAAATTTCTGGATAAATTAATCAAAAAAATATATAAAATATCAATAAAAATAAAAGCTTTATTATATCGACTAAACAAAATTAATATAAATTTACACAAATTTCAGCATTACAAAATCCACTTTTAACAAATTTTAAAAATGCTAAGTAACTTAAAAAAAAAATTAAAATAAAATAGGCATAAGAATAGTCATAGGAGTAATACAGATGGGTATTAAAAGATTGGAAAACATAAACGCAGAGTTCGATGGATATAAGGTGGATGCAACTGCTTTTGCTAAAACCAATTTATACCCAACTTTGGAATGAAGCAACCAAATACGTCGTCTAAAGCCTGGACTAATTTTAAATAGCTTTGGCTCGATTATAACAATATAATTCAACGTACATAACAAAACAACTTTAACTGACGTAAATTAACTTCAAAATCACTTCAAACGAGGAATCTCGTTGAGGCAGCCTTTGGACCTACAAAACCCTAAATAGAAAACTATTCCTTTAACCATTGGTCTGTGCGTTAATCACAACTTCCTTTAATAAGAACAGGACAATCGAATTCTAACCATTGGCCTGTCGTTTGAGTATTTTGAAAAATATTCGTTTAACCACCAGTCTTAGTCTATGGTTTCACTATTTTGAAGATGGTGGAAAGAATGGAAGAGTTCATTATTCAATTTCAGATATCACTTCAAAAAGAAAATAAGAAGATCTGATATCTCATAAATTATCCTAAACCTCAAATACTTTGAAACTCCTCTAAAGATTCAGTAATGGAAGGTTTCATTCTCAGTAAAACACTTTATGCTGTATCACACAATATTTCTAAGAGTATTAGAAAGATTTGTAAGGGCAACTCTTCTGATTCGAACGTCTGATTCGTATAGATGAAAGGACTAAATCATGCTTCCGCTCTGCAACCAAAGAAAAATTAACCTTCCACACTTAATTATACTAATTATACTTTCCAAAGCCGTCAATTGCCCCAAAATCTAAAGTTCTACAATGGAAGAAAATTTGTCGCCAAATGATGATCCAAAATAAAAAGAGGAAATTCTCTTCTTGGACAAGAAGACACACAAATAACAGTTAAGGGTCTACATCACAAAATAGGATGTTCCATCTTTCAAAATATTCACAGGATTTGGGCGAGTGTGTTGGAATATTATTTAATTTTGTAGTCAGCAGAACTATCAGCTCAACCCCCATGTCAGATGAAGACCAACTTGTAGCCAACGTAACGTGCAGACAATAATATGGTAGATAAATTTGAATTTGAAAAGGAGCACATATTTTTGAGTTTGTAATAGTTGTTGCAGCCTACCAGAAATTAATGTGGTTAGGTAGATTTGAATTTTGAATCAAGCACTCATTTTCATGAGCATTTTGAAACAAGACAAAAGGAATGTCTTTGTATTCATTGGAGTTAGAAGAGAAGAGTAGAAGTTTAGTATTGGAAGAAGTCCCTACAGCAGTAGATGCAAAAGGGAATGTTCAACACAGATCAGTGACAACAGCAGCACAAGGAATGTTTTAGCAGACGCAGTGCATTGTCAGCTGCAGCTACAGGATTGTAGCAACTTATGTATTTGAGGTGTGAGTGTAGCACCCAATCATTGGACATTTTCCCGGATTAGTTTAGCATTATTTTGTTTATGTAAATCAGAGAATATCCTCTGAGTTATTGTATTTTGGAAAGAACAAGGAATATATGCAAAGTTTATTTCTGTTTGTTTATCTTGCTGTCACTGTGTGTACTCTGTGAGTTTTCTGTGTTTGTTTTTTTGTTCTTTCAGTCCAGTAACAGCAACAAAGTTGTGTATCAACACCCCTACCGCACCAAAAAAGTGGTATCAGAGCCCTATTTTTCTGGGCAGTCAATCAGTCAAGTTAGTCAATTTGTTTATTGTGGGTTGAGCCCTAGGTTATCTAGGCATTAAGTTTTCTCAAATTTGAGGTTGAGAAATATGGCATGAGGTGAGAAAAAAGGTTGGCAGCAACCACCACATTTTGATGGACAAAATTATGACATATGGGCCAAGAAGATGAGAACCATCTTAGTTGCAAATGACCTATGGGAGTTGGTCACAAATGGGTTCAATGACATCACAGACCCAAATGCATTTGCAGCCCTTTCAAATGCACAGAAAAATCAACTGAAAGAGATAAGAATGAAGGATGCAAAAGCCCTCAATTTGATTGAGGCAGCCTTGAGTGAGGCTATTTTCCCACGTATTGCAGTAGGAAATTACTCAAAGCAAGCTTGGGATATATTACAAAATAGCTATAAAGGGACTGACAAAGTGAGGTTAGCTAAGTTGCAGCTCTTGAGAATAAACTTTGAGACTCTACAAATGAAAGATAATGAGTCCATTTCAGATTTCCATAGTAAGGTTTCAACCCTGGTGAATCAGTTGAGAGTCAATGGAAAAACAATGGAAGAGCAAAGAATTGTTGAAAAAATCCTAAGAAGTCTACCTACTAAGTTTGATTATGTAGCAGTTTCCATTGAAGAGGCAAAAGACTTGTCTCAAATGACCATAGATGAGTTGATGGGTTCACTACAAACCCATGAGGCATGGTTGAATAGATCCGATCCTTCCTTAGAGTAAGCATTCAAAGCTCAGACTAATGCAAGAGGTTGTGGAAGAGGAAGAAACAATAGAGGAAGAGGTCAAAGAGGAAAATGAAGAAACAATTCTGGAAGAGGAGGTTCTGATAGCACAGAGGTAGCGAGTAGCTTACTGTCATCAAACTAGAAGTAGAGGACGAATAACAGTTTGAATCAAAGGAGTGACAAAAGAAATGTGCAGTGTTATTACTGTCACAAATATGGCCATTATGCTAGTGAATGTAGAAAAAAGTAGTGTGACCATGGAGGCCAAAATTCTAATGTAGCAAATGAGAACAAAGTTGAAAATGACAAATAGTCACATGTTTTCATTGTTTGCAACCTTACTGAATGCAGCAATGATGAAGTATGGTACTTAGACAATGGATGCAACAACCACATGAGTGGTAACAAGAATTTCTTTACCTCCATTGACAGCAGTTTAAAAACTGAGATCAAAATGGGAAATGATGAGAAGGTTCTCATCATTGGAAAAGGTGTAGTCAGCATCCAAACCAAGAATGGTGAAAGACAACAAATCTAGGATGTGTATTATGCCCCCGGCATAAAACATAACCTATTAAGCATTGGAAAAATGGTCCAAAATGGTTACAAGATCTTGATGGAGAATGGAGAATGCAAAATATTTGATAGAGGAGGCAATAAAAGAGTGATGGTTGCAGTGCAGATGACGAGAAATGGAATGTTTCCTCTCAAGATGCACATAGTGTCTGTGACAGGAATAGCAGATGGTTAGTAACAACATTGTTCATCGGCACTGATAACAGTTTCACAACAGTCGGCGGTCGAACAATAGTCTGCATTCAAGACAGTCATCAAAGACCCATCCAAGCTATGGCATTTAAGGTATGGGCACTTAATTTTTTAAGTTTGATTTTATTGTCTAGGAAAGGTATGGTTAGGGGTTTACCATCCATTGTAGAAATCGATGGCAAGTGTGAGCCTTGCATTTTAGGAAAGCAACATAGGAAACCTTTCCAATCCAGGTATTCTAGGAGAGCAAAGGCACCACTAGAGTTAGTGCACTCAAATTTATGTAGACCCATGAAAACCCCCACCTTAGGAGGAAATACATATTTCATGACTTTCATAGATGACTATAGTAGAAAAATATGGGTCTATTTCTTGAAAAACAAATCAGAAGCCTTTGAGAAGTTTAAGTGGTTTAAGGCAACAGTTGAGAAGGAGAGTGGTCACTATATCAAAGCCCTTAGAACAGATAGAGGGGGAGAGTACATCTCCAATGAATTCCTAAATTTTTGTAGGAATGAGGGCATTCGCAAACAATTCACAACTAGGTATACCCCACAGCAAAATGGAGTGGCGGAAAGGAAGAATAGGACCATTCAGATATGGCAGAAAGTATGTTGAAGGAAAAAGGGTTGTCACACATATTTTGGGGAGAAGTTGTAGCAACATCAATCTATATATTGAATAGGTGCCCCACAAAAGTTTTCTATGATAGGATTCCACAAGAAGCGTGGACAAACAACAAATGGAGTGTTGAGCACTTAAGGATATTTGGGTGTGTAGCATACACACTCGTGCCAAAAGAAAAGAGGAAAAAAATTGATGATAAAGGAGAAAAATGCATCTTCATAGGCTATAGTGAGGAGTCAAAATCCTACAAATCATACAATCCCATCACCAAAAATGTTGTAATCAGCAGGGATGTCGTATTTATTGAGAATGAAGCATGGGATGGAATGGTGGATGACACCATGGGTATTTCAGTTACAATACCCCTTGATGATGAAGAAGTTGCAGATGATAGCAACATAGGGGGAGCTCAAGAGAGCAATAGCTCAGCAAGAAACCACCGTAGAGCATTGGAAAATAACAACTCTGGTGATCTATAGTAGAACAGTAATTCTGCAAGTGTTCAAATGAGACAACAGTCTGTCAGCACTGAACATAAACAACAAACAAGCAACTCCAGAATTCAGCAGAGCAGTAGCTCCGATAGTCAGCAGTACAGTAGCTCTAGAGGTCAGAGTAGCGCCAGCTAAGAAGCAAATTCAAATCCCACACTCGCATCATTGATGCCAAGAAAAAAAAAGAGTGTGAGGGAGATCTATGACAACACACAACATGCTGATTTTGATGAGAATTTGGATTTTGCACTATTCTCCTATAGTGATCCAACATACTTTGAGGAAGCGGTGAAAGAAGAGAAGTGGTGTAAGGCCATGGATGAAGAGTTGGAGGCTATAGAGAGGAACCAAACATGGGAGTTGACCGAGTTACCCAAGGGTAAGCAAGTGATTGGAGTGAAGTGGGTCTATAAGACCAAGTGTACTGCAAAAGGGAAAATTGAAAGACACAAGGCAAGACTTGTCAAAGGGTACAAACAGTAGCCCGGTATTGATTGTGATGAGACATATGCACCAGTTGCAAGGCTAGAAATAGTGTGGACAGTGATAGCAATTTTAGCATAGCATCAGTGGAAAGTGATGTAGATGGATGTAAAGTCAGCCTTCTTAAACGGAGTGCTGAAGGAGGAAGTGTACGTGGAGCAGCCACCTGGCTATGAAGTCCCAGGGCAAGAGGACAAACTGTATAGGCTCCGGAAAGCTCTTTATGGGCTAAAACAAGCACCTCGGGTGTGGTACAGCAAAATAGATGCTTATTTGTTGAGCAATGGCTTTAGCAAAAGCAGCAGTGAGCCCACACTCTACATCAAATCAGCCGAAGGTGAAATTTTAATTATTGTTTTGTATGTAGATGATTTGATTTTTACTAGTAACAGTGATAGCAGAATTGCTAACTTTAAGGAGGTGATGAAAAATGAATTTGAGATGATGGATTTAGGTTTGTTGAAGTGTTTTCTTGGGATAGAAGTTCATCAAACACAGCATGGCATTTTCATTTCACAATCTAACTATGCCAAACAGATTTTAAGAAGGTTCAAAATGAATAACAGCAAACTTGCCCCCACACCGACAGCAACAGGTCTGAAACTGCACAAGACTGACAGTAGTAAGGAAGTGAACCCAACCCTTTACAAAAGCATGGTTGGAAGTTTGATGTACTTGACATCAACTAGGCCTGATTTAATGTATGTAGTAAGCTTGATATCTAGGTTCATGGAGGAACCTAAGGAGACACATTGGCAAGCAGGAAAGAGGATTTTGAGGTATGTCAATGGAACAATTGGTTATGGCATTTTGTATGCAGCATCAAATGAATTTAAGTTGGATGGTTTCATGGATAGTGATTGGGTAGGAAATGTGGATGATAGGAAGAGCACATTTGGCTATGTCTTCAACATGGGATCAGGTGCAATCT